>CAUYQV010115411.1:0-29366 GCA_963574575.1 Galagoides demidoff
GCGCCTGTGGTCCCAGCTACTTGGGAGGCTGAGGCAGGAGACTCGCTTGAGCCCAGGAGTTGGAGGTTGCTATGAGCTGTGATGCCATGGCACTCTACCCAGGGGGATAGCTTGAGGCTCCGTCTCAAAAAAAAAAAAAAGGTGTTAATAATAGAACCTACCTCATGGTGGTGTTACACATATTACATGAAATGATGTAAAATGCATCAAGCACTTAGAAGGCTATTTAAATCACAGTAAGTGATATATAAGTGTTGGTTAAATATTCAATTTGATTCAATCCAGCATGTGAAGTACTAGGCTAGTTCTGGGATACCTCAAGCACACCATGCAGGGAGAAACCTGTTAATCCAGTTCTGTTTGGTTGCAGATAAGCCCAAATTCTTTTCCTGGACCTGCTATGTGATCCTAGACAAGTCACTTTCCTTTATGAACTTCAGTTTCCTCATCTGTAAAATGGGAATAGTTTGTATGTAATCCCAGCACCCTGGGAGGCCAAAGCAGGTGGACTGCCAGAGCTCAAGGGTTCAAGACCAGCTTAAGCAAGAGCAAGACCCCCATCTCTAAAAAACAACAAATAGCCAGGTGTTGTGGCTGGTGCCTGTAGTCCCAGCTACTTGGGAGGCTGAGGCAAGAGAATCCCTTGAGCCCAAGAGTCTGAGATTGATGTGAGCTCTGACACCACTGCACTCTACCAGGGGGAAACAAAGTGAGACTCTGTCTCAAAAAAAAAGGGGGGGATACTCCTAACATATCTACCTCAGAGAAATCATACCTATAATAACTTTAATGCAGAATAAGCACTAGATAAATAGAATCTGTGGTTATAGCTACTGCTTAACATAGAAATCAGCCAGATATTCCACTGAATTTTTTTTTTTTAGACAGAGTCTCACTATTTTTCCCTCAGTAGAGTGCCATGGTGTCATAGCTCACAGCAATCTCAAACTCTTGGGCTTAAGCGATTCTCTTGCCTCCCAAGTAGCTGGGACTACAGGCATCTGCCACAACGGCTAGCTATTTTTTTTTTTTGCTGTTGTTGCAGTTGTCATTATTGTTCTAGCTGGCCTGGGCTGGGTTTGAACCCTCCAGCCTTGGTGCATGTGGTGGCACCATAACCACTGTGCTATGAGCTCCAAGCCCTCCACTGAGTTTTCTAAAGTGTTCCCGTTAAACCATTGTTTTGTTCTCCTAGCTATTCATTGCTTCCTGTGGCATTGTTTGCAAATATGGACACAATATTTCAACCCAGCAATGGTATGTTGAAAAAAAGAGAAATGAAGATGGTTGCAATAATTTCTCTCATTCCTCTATGAGTGTCCCTGAGCTCCTTCCATTAAAAAGGACAGTCTGGGGCGGTGCCTGTGGCTCAAAGGAGTAGGGTGCCAGCCCCATATGCTGGAGATGGTGGGTTCAAACCCAGCCCTGGCCAAAAACCACACACACACACAAAAAAAAAAGACAGTCTGTTTGTCTACTCAACCATGTGACTTATAAACAAGGTACAACTACAGCCTGGAAAGATGCTTGCAGATTGGGCCTGCCCTCTTTTTGCTATACATGGAATTCTGAGACTATAATATGAATGAATCCCAGCTACTCAATAGAGGCCATGTGGAGGAGAACCAGGGCTCTTCAGACAGTAGCCTACCAACTAGAAGACATAAATGAGGCTATGCTGGACCATCTAGCCCCAGCCAACAGCCAGTTGACTGCAGCTAAAGGAATGAGACTAACAGAAGAACCACCCAAACTGAGCTCAGTCCAAATTGCTAAAACATAGAATCACAAGCTAATAAATGATTGCTTTTTTTTGTCTGTTTATTTTTAAAGATAGGATCTCCCTCTGTCGCCTAGGTTGGAGTGTAGTGGTCTGATCATAGCTCAGGCCATAGCTTGAGCCCTTGAATTCCTGGGCTCAAGTGAATTGATCATCATTTGAGGTAGGGTTTTTTTTTTTTTTTTTGAGACAGAGCCTCGAGCTATCCTCCTGGGTAGAGTGCTATGGCATCGCAGCTCACAGCAACCTCCAACTCCTGGGCTCAAGCAAGTCTCCTGCCTCAGCCTCCCAAGTATGTGGGACCACAGGTGCCCACCACAACGCTGGGCTATTTTTTTTTTTTTTGGTTGCAGCCATCATTGTTGTTTGGCAGGCTGGGGCTGTATTCAAACCTACCACCTTAGGTGTATGTGGCTGGCGTCTTAGCCTCTTGAGCCACAGGCGCTGAGCCTTTTTTTTTTTTTTTAATTGAGATAGAGCCTTACTTTGTCCCTTGGTAGAGTGTCAAGGGTGACAGAGCAACGCATAGCTCACAGCAACCTCAAACTCTTGGGCTCAAGCAATTCTCTTGCCTCAGCCTCCCTAGTAGCTGGGACTACAGGTGCCCACCACAACACCTGGCTATTATATTTGTTCTTTTAGCAGGCCTGGGCCTGGTTTGAACCCACCAGCCCCAGAGCATGTGGCCGGCGCCCTAACCACCGAGCTATCAGTGCCCAGCCAGGGGGGTAGTTTGTTATACAGCAAGGGATCACTGAGACAACTTCAAAATAATAATCATGGTCAGGCACGGTGGCTCACGCCTGTAATCCCAGCACTTGGGAGGCTGAGGTGGGTAGATTGTCTGAGCTCATAAGTTCAAGGCTAGCCTGAGCCAGAGCGAGACCTCACCTCTAAAAATAGCCGGGTGTTGTGGCAGGTACCTGTAGTCCCAGCTACGTGGGAGGCTGAGACAAGAGAATTGCTTAAGCCCAGGAGTTTGAGGTTGCTGTAAGCAATGACACCATGACACTCTATCAACGTGACAAAGTGAGACTCTGTCTCAAAAATAATAATAATAATCATTTATATTTATCAACTGCTTACAATTTGCCTCAAAATTACTTCATTAAATTCCATGACAACCCTATAATTGACATTTTACCAATAACGTAATTAAGCCTCAAAGTTTTTGAGCCTCTTGGCCTAAAATTACACAGCAAAGTCCCAGTACAGAGCCTTCCTGCGCTCTTGATTCTGATCCTCTTTGACTTTATGGGAAATTCTTCTAGTTGTCTCATCTGATTATCATGGGCTAGAAGACCTATTCCCAGCTCATTGCTTTCAGGGAGCGATAGTCACTCCTATCATCATCAAATAGTCCATAGAGGTACCTGTTTCATGGCGCCTTCCCATGGCTGAAATCTTCTCTGGCTTCTGCCCACCGAAGACCATGGAGATGAACTGGAGGCAGTAGATGCCGATGTCCAGCAGGCCACCACCAGCCTGGGTCCAGTCTACGGCCCGGGGTATGCAAGTGAGGTCCCTCCCAAATTCTGCCCGAGCCACCCGGAGGTCTCCCAGAGTTCCCTGGGCCAAAACAGACCTCAGAGCCTCTGAGGCAGGAAAAAAGCGTGTCCAGATGGCCTGTAGACCACAAGGGAAAGAAGACAGAACACATAAATGAAGAAAAGGAGTTAGGGTTCAGGAATTAACCAAACAGTTCTTCTCCCTTCTAGGGTCTACAGTCCCAGTATATTTTTTTTTTTTCAGCAAAAGTGTCTCACTTTTTTTCCCAGGCTGGAGCTAGGGTCCCAATCTTGAGAGGGTACCCAAAGCTCTCCCATCTGCAAACACAACCTATCAGTTCCCAAGTTGTGTCCCTCCCACCCCTGACTCTCCTGGCCCTTGTACTTCCTCATCTAAACCATTTCCCCAATCACACCAGTCCTCCTCTTTCCTCCCTTCTCCCTTTGTCCTCCTACCTCCCAAGGTGACTGTATTTGGAGACATGCTATTTACAGAGATAATTATGTTAAAATGAAGTCATTAGGTCAGGCTCTAATCTTTTTTTTAATTTTACTTATTTATTTATATTTCCTGTAGGGTAAACCCCACAGCTGTGTGCTCCTTCACAAACTATGTGCTTCCTTTAAGCTCCAGAAGCAGGTGGACAGACTTCTGTGGAAGACAACTCTGTCAATGACCCGGTATCCCTGGTCAGCATGGAACAGTGCCTGGGGATTAGGGCATAAAAACCCATCTCCAGTGACTCTGGCCATGTGGCTGTTAAGCCTGCAAAGAAGGGGTTAAAAACCTTTCTGCAGAGACACAGCCTAGGGGTTGATAAGTGAAGTCTTATTGGAAAACTGTGTAGGCCTCCAGATTGCCAGAGACAGAAGCCTTAAATCTGCTTTCTGTAATATAATTGGTGCACAGTGTAACTTCAAAGTTTTTACTCCCCTCTTGGTAGTATCAAGTCTTTAGATAAACTCCCTTTTGCAGCTGTTTCAAAGTTTTCAAACTTTGTGTCTCTTTGAAGATTGAACTAACCTTAGAAGATAGTATGAATGCTTTGCTTATTAATTAATAATGTGTACATGACCAGCGAACCATAAAAGGTGGTCTTGAACAATAAAGCTTTGCTACTTGCCATCAGCGGGTAGTCTCTCTCTTTCACTATAATAATTCCAGATGCGAGACTGCACCTGTGGTGACGCTGTCTGTCTCTCGTGAAACCCCAACGCAACAGGTTTCAGCCTAGGGAGATCTCAGAAAACATGGCTATGATGTGCCAGCTGTACTTGGTGGGGCAGAGGCAGGAAGAGTAAGCTGAGGCTGCTATAACAAAGATATCATATATGGGTGCCTTAAACAACAGAATTTTCTTCTCATAGTTCTGAAGGCTGGGAAGTCCAAGATCAGAGCACTGGCCAGTTCAACTCCTGGTGAGGGCTGTCTTCTTTGTTATGTCCTCACAGGCAGCAAAAGAGAGGAAGTAAGCTCTCTATGTCTCTTGTAAGGGCATCACAAGGGCTCCATTCTCATAACCTAATACTTTCCCAGAGACCCCACCACAGTAGAAATAAGGGTTTCAACATATGAATTTGGGGGGACACAAACTTTCAGCCCATTAACAGAGTGGTAGGTCGACATTGGTAAGGCTTCTGCAGGGCCCCACCTAGGCAGTGATGGATGTGGTTGTGACAGAATTGGTTCTAGAGACATAGTGGGAATCAGAGGCACAGATCATAAGCAAAATGTGGCTTTAGAGAATTGAGGCTTGGGCAATAGATGGTTCCAAAAGGGACTCAGATGAAAGAGCAAATGCAGCTGCTGTGAATCCCACAGAGGAGCCAGAAAGAGCACCAGTGAGAATGACAGAGCCCAAGGCTTCCTACAATTACAGGGGTTAGTGTGAACCAAAATATGATTCCAGTTTAAATCTCTGAAAAACAGGGTTTGTAGCTGTCAGAAAGAAATGCTAATATAATTTATCTCCACCATCATTTAGCAGGAGTATATAGAATTATTTCTATTACTCAGATAAATCGATGTAGAGAGGGGCCAAGTGACCACCTAGGGGGTTAATTCCCATCTGAGTGAGCTTTTGAGTTGGGGGTTTGAGTCATGATTCATATACATGTGGAATTTGTCCTTTTGGACATCCTGGTGCTTTCCCTTTGCAGTCACTAGCTCAAGTCACTCAAGACATTATGACCCAGCAATTGCACATTTCCCCTTGCCTGGATGTCTGTCTGCTTCCTGTCACTGCCAGGTCTCTGCTGGACAGCCTCACTCCACAGCTACCTATTCTGGCCCCATGTGTCCTATGGAGAATCCATGTGCCATGCAGTAGTGCTTCCAAACCTTTTAGGCACCAGGGGCCAGTTTCACGGAAGACAATTTTTCCACAGATCAGGAGTAGGGGTAGTTTCAGGATGATTCAAGTGACTTATGTCTCCATCTCAGATCATCGTGCGTTAGATTCTTATAAGGAGCACGAAACTTAGGTCCCTCCCACACACAGTTTGCAGTATGATTCGTGCTCCTGTGAGAATCTAATGCTACTGCTGCTTATCTGACAGGAGGTGGAACTCAGCCCATGATGTGAGTGATGGAAGCAGCAATAACTAGAGATGAAGCTTTGCTTCTGGCCTGCCACTCACCTCCTGCTGTGTGGCCCAGTACCTAGAAGGCCACAGGCCAGTACTGGGCTGTAACCCAGGGGTTGGGGACAGAAGTAGAGAGCACCTCCCTGGTCCCTTCTCCATAGCTTTGTGTGGGGCCTTCACTTATACAATGCTATTCTGGGACCCCTGGGTTTACAAAACATGCTTGTGTAAATTTTTAGCTCAAGTCCCCTTGGGTTCTTCTTCTCAAATTCCCACCATTGTTTTCAAACTGGGCACCCGGAGGTTAGTGATGCTAGTTACTGGCTGCTGCATCTGAGGTGACCCACTCACTTCCTTAGGACTTCTTTTTTTGTTGTTTTTTCATACTCACTTTTCATGCATATTTTGTTACCTGTATAGTCCTACTTGAAAAAGAGTTAATTAAACTTTCTTTTCTTCTGTCTCTTTAACTGTTTTACCCTGAATGCTGGAAATAATATTAACATTTCACTGCATAATCTAGGTATTTTCATAATTTTTAAAAACTCTTGTCACGTTGCCTCCAAAGCTTTATTCACAGTGTGACCTGCAGCAAGTTATTTAATTTTGTAATACCTCAGTTTTTCCATATGTAAAATGGGAGTAATAATGAACATTTTCTTGTAAATTTGTTACAAGCAAAGAATTAGATCAATGTGAAGAATCTTAGCCTTGTTCCCGATAAATAATATTTATTGACTTGCAGTGAATAAATATTAGCTGTGTTTATATATTATAATTATTATTAATTGTCATCATCATTTTATTTGTGCATAGATAACAGCAATAGCTCTGACATCCACAGAGCACAGCAGTGTGTGCTGTACTTTAAGTATGCACTCTGGAGCAGCTGTTGACATCGTGGCAGTCATGGGCAGTCTTTCCTCTTTAATTGATGGTTGATTGATTCAGAATCGTCGGGGAAGAAGGTGAGGGAAGCTCATGGCACAAATTCTCAAGAATCTAACCACATATATGTATACCACAGAGTACTATTTAGCCATAAGAAAAGATGGAGACTTTATATATCTTTTGTGTATACCTGGATGGAGTTGAAACACATTCTTATTAGTAAAGTATGACAAGAATCTGGTATTTCTGATTCTTGTCATACTTTACTATTTAGTATATGTACTCAAACAACTAGGAGCTCACACAGAAAAAACACCACAAGTATGGTCCAGCAAGGGAGAGGGGAGAGAAAGGAGAGCAAAAGGGGAGGATGGAGAGTGATTGGCGGGATCTCACCTAATGTGCGCAATGTGAGAGTGTTCAGCACACCCCCTGGGTGAAGGTCTCAACTACAACTTGAACTTTACCTTAGGATTGAAAACAATGTAACCAAAGTATTTGTATCCTCTTATCAATCTGAAATTACCAAAATAAATAAATAAATAAATCTGACCACAATTTCAGCAATGGGGCCAAGTAGCCACTCTTCATCACAGATTTGTTCTGTTGTCCTTTGAACACATGAGTGTCACAGCTAGAAGAGCTTCCTTTCAGCAACTGTAACAGGAAATGTTAAATTATATGTGTGTGGCTCCTGGTGGCATTTTCACAGCACTTTCATATATATTTGCATATCCGATTTCACAGGTGAGAAAGTTGAGACGCAAAGACATGCTGTCCCCCAAAAATGTGGAGCTAAAGTAGAATATGGATATTTTGAAATGTATACTAGAAAACTTTCCCCCACAGTATTGTGGCCTTTTTCTTCAGTACCGGATCTCACTGGACATTGCTGCCTTCCCACAGCTATTTCTTTTCTTTTCATAATATGTATTTTCATATTTTCTCTTTTTCTTTTGAGGAGAGTTACTTCAATTATTGTTGATGTTGATTATGACAGATTTGACTTTGGTGGTAATCAAGGACAGATTGCTTGCCTTCTTTTGATTCTGGGATGGTAGAAAAATGTATTCTTTGAATAACAGTGCTTTATGTGGAAATATATGATGTGTTCTGAAAATGGGCTTGTTCCATTTCAGATAGGAAGTGAGCACAAGTCTGGAATAGGTTGTCCAACATTTTTTTCTTTTTTTTTGTAGAGACAAGAGTCTCACTTTATTGCCTTTGGTAGAGTGCCATGGCATCACACAGCTCACAGCGACCTCCAACTCCTGGGCTTAGGTGAGTCTCTTGCCTCAGCCTCCCAAGTAGCTAGGACTACAGGAGCCTGCCACATCTGGCTACTTTTTGTTGCAGTTGGCCTGGGCTGGGTTTGAACCCACCACCCTTGGTATATGGGGCTGGTGCCCTACTCACTGAGCCACAGGTGCCACCCAGGTTGTTCAACTTCTGACATCCTTCAGATTGTGCATTTTGTATTCATTTTTATAATGCCCCATACTACAGATTTTAAAGTTATTGTTGAAAAAAATGTAAATGCCAACTAACAACTGACAAATTTCAAGAATATTTGCATGTTGATGTATAGATACACGTGTATATAATATATTCATGCATTTATTAAAAAATAAATTTGTATGCAAAAAATATGAATGGCTCCAATAGAATGATAAGATTCTAAACTATGTTATTGTTTTATTGTTTTAGGCAAGTGTTTGCTCTTTATTCTCCTTCTATGGCTGCTTTCTCTCATGTTTAGAGTGCTACTGCTATGAGTTTTTGCTCAGCATAGTAATTTCTATCTGTGTGAAATTATTCTGATTACTACCTGCAAGGATCTGTGATTTCAAATTGTTTGAATTCTTGGTGCCTTTCAGATAATTTTCAAAAATGCAAATATTCATGGGATGAATGTCCACAAAAGTCATTTTCTCACACTATACTGAAGAAAAAATAAAAGCAGGAGTATGGTAATAGTAAACTGGTAAAAGAACCAAATACCGAGGGGTGGCAGGTAAAAGTTAAAGGAGGGAAGGAAAGATAGTGCTCTCTGAGGGTTCCTACAAATTCATAGTACAGCCTTGAATTCTTTAACCCTGATTTTCATGTGAAATCAAACTGACAAAGGACCTTCAGCTAGATTTCAGATTCTACTTTGAGCGTTTTTAGCCCCAATGATTAGCATGTCTACCTCTTTACACTCTTTGAGTCAGACTATTTTTAAGTATTTGCACAGATTTTTGTTTCCTCGAGCTTCAAGACTCCCTGATTTATGCCTGTCAGTGTCAAGCTCTTAGCTATTTAAATCATAGGCAGGGGGCAGAGTTGGTTCAATTACTAGAAGGGACTAAGCCTTTTGGCATTGATGTGGTTAAAAAGACACAGAATGATTGAAAAGAGAATTGACTGGGAAGAACACCTGGGAGGCTGAACGCGCTGGATTTGAAGTGATCCATTTTAGGGATTGTGAAAGTATTTCCTAAAGAGGTCAGTCCACCCTCTTTTTGTAGTTTTGCTATGAATAAAATAGAGCAGGATTTTCAACCATGATACTATTGCTCTCTAGGACCAGATTATTCTTTGTTGGGACTGTCCTGTCCATTACAGGATGTTGAGCATCTCTGGTGTCAATGTCAGCAGTACCCATATAGCTGTGACAATCCCCAGATATTGTCAGTTGCCCTCTGGGGTAGGGGTGTTGGGCAAGATCACTCTGGGCTGAGAATCGCTAAAATAAAATGTTATTTGATGTACTTATTCATTAAGGCAAGTTTTTCAAAATTACTGGCTCCCAAATATTTTTTTTCCTCTTCTCTTTAAAAGTTAAGTGATAAAGCTTTACAATTATATGACACTTAATATTTATTATGCTTTTCAAAAACTGTTGCATTGTTATTATATAACAACAATGGTCACCTTCTAAAGACAACACTTGTTTTTTGTGGATATATTGGCAGACTATCTTAATATTCTTGTTCCGGTAATTTTTCTCTTAACCTTCTTCCCTTTGCCCCAACTTCTCTAGAACCTTGATAGTAAAAGGAGGTTGTTACTTCTATGAAGTCGAAGATGTGATTTTGCATTTTGGGAAGATTGCTACATATAAGAGAAAGAAAAAAAAGCACCATGAGAAGTTGTAATTCTAGACTAAATTCTAACCCAAAGGAATAAAAGGAGTTTGGTGTCATGTTCCAAAAGGAGTTTGGAAAAAAGTGGCCAGGCCCTCTACGTTTGTACTGGAGAAGAATGCCTTGTAGAACTTAGATCTACACTCTGGACTTCAGACTGCTTAAGCAGACATCTAAGCTACAGTTTTAGAGATAGATGTAGTTACGGGAGAAGCCCCCATGAGTGATGTGTTTTGGGAGGCAAGGGAAGGTGCTCATGTCATATACATAATCTTCAGATGACCTTCAGTGGGGAGCAAGAGAGGAGCCCTCCAAAGAATAGATGTGAAATTGCTGAAGAACTGAGACCAAGGACCTTGTTTAAATTCCTCTTTATCTGACGACATACCCTTTAGCCTTTTGTGTTGCTCATATGTTTTATTGAAAACATTCTTGATATAACAAATACAGACCATGCCTAGATTTGAGGGATAAGAAAGACATTATTGAATCTGTTCATGGAAATCTTCAAAAGGAGTACTCCAGCCTAACTCATTTGAGTTTGGTTTCTTTTTATGTGTAAAGTCATATTGTTGGAAAGTCCAAACTGCAAAATTCATTAACTGCCATTATTATATCAATAAGAAAAAAAAGGGCTTTTTAAACCAAAAAGTTGACATTTAAAAACTGAAAGAAAAAAAAAGCGTTTTGCAATGTTAATGAACTCATCTTAGAGTGCATGATTTATAATCACACAAATATCTTTGTGCACTTTCACAGTGATAGCTGCTGAAAGAAGGAGAGCTCTTTTTGTTGTTGTTGTTGTTGTGGATTCATTGAGGGTGCACAGAACCAGGTTACAATGATGCCTTTTGTTAGATAAGGACCCTCTTATAATTGTACCCTGCCCCCAAAAGGTGCACCATACCCCTTGATTCCCCACCCCCTCCTGCCTTCCCTTTCTTAGCTCTCCCCATCCCTCACCCCCCACCATGTACTAGGACCTTAATTGTTCTCATATCAGAATTGAGTACATAGGATTCCTGCTTCTCCATTCTTGTGATGCTTCACTAAGAATAATGTGCTCTACGTCCATCCAGGTTAATACAAAGGATGTAAAGTCTCCATCTTTTTTAGTGGCTGAATAGTATAACATGGTATACATATACCACAGCTTGTTAATCCATTCCTGGGTTGGTGGGCATTTAGGCTGTTTCCACATTTTCACAATTATAAATTGAGCTCCAATAAACAGTCTAGTGCAAGTGTCTTTGTGGTAAAAGGATTTTTTTTTTTCTTCTAGGTAGATGCCCAGTAATGGGATTGCAGGATTAAATGGGAGGTCTAGCTTGAGTTGTTTGAGGTTTCTCCATACTTCCTTCCAAAAAGGTTGTATTAGTTTCCAGTCCCACCAGCAGTGTAAAAGTGTTCCCTTCTCTCCACATCCATGCTAGGATCTGCAGTTTTGAGACTTTGTGATGTGGGCCATTCTCACTGGGGTTAGATGATAACACTGGCAGTGTTTTGATTTGCATTTCTCTAATAATTAGGGATGCTGAGCATTTTTTCATATGTTAATAAGCCATTTGTCTGTCTTCTTTAGAGAAGGTTCTGTTCGTCTCTCTTGCCCAGTGATCTAAGGGATTGTTGGCTCTTTTCATGTTTATTAATTTAAGTTCTCTATAGATCTTAGTTATCAAGCTTTTGTCTGATTGAAAATATGCAAATATCCTTTCCCAATGTGTAGGTTGTCTTTTTGCTTTGGTTATTGTCACCTTAGCTGTACTAGGCCAACTCTTTTTCATTCCACCTGCCCCTCTCTGTCAGTGATACCAGAAGTCTTAGGAGAGTTGTGGTGGTCTGAGTCACATTCATCCCAACCTCCTCCCTAAGTAAGCCTGCACTGACAAGGACAGTGTATGAGTCACTTGCCTTAGCTTTGGTGCTTTCTCATTGACTCACTGGTGGTAGTAAACTGGGGAAGGTCTTCCATTTGGGTCTTACCAGCCATTCCTTGTCTGCGAGGTCTTGATTGTAACTGTGGCCCAAAAAGAGATGATTGGCCCAGGCAGGCTGGTGGTCTAGGCAGTGTCAGAAGTTGGGCAAGTGGTGCAGGATAAATTCCACATGGATCTTCCATTGCTTCTCCCTCCCAAGGTAGGAGCTGAGCTGCTCCAGGAGGCTGCCTGTCTGCAGCACCTGCACCCCTGACCAGCTTTGCCACTGCAGAGGTTGCCTGGACACCTGCTGTGCTGCCCTCAGTTCAGCTTCACACTGTGTTTTGGGCCTCAAAGTTAATAGTGATAAAGGGTATCCTGTAGCTGCAATCCTCCATGTGTATATTTCTCTGGGTTTGGGTGTTGTTGGGTCCTTTGCAGTGACCTGTTTAGATTTGACTTGTTATTTTCTTTTTAACAGTTAACTATGTCTCATTTATTATTTGAATCTTCTTCTTGCTTTACACAGCAGCAAAGACTTCCAAGGGGCTTTTAGATGGGCCAGTCACAGCTGTGAAGCCTTTGGAAAGGATAGGTTTTGAAACATGTTTGAAAAAAGACAACTTTCTATTATCTACTTGGGCAAAATCTCTGTATGCCTATGAAGATTTTATGAATCCAATAGGCTACTTTAAGTAAATCTATTCATTTCATCCCAACAACCCCCTCATGTAACTCACCAAGAAATTCTGAGTCTGAGGTTTATATTTTATAGAATCATGCTTGCAACTTATTGCTGGATCAAATCTGATTCTAGATGATGAATTCTTTTGCATATTTTGATTTTAGCAGAGAAAATTATCCAAGTACTTGAACCATATTAAAAGAAAAAATGGAGATGTAGAGTAGAGACAAAAAAAAAACCAAGAATTGATACTTATAGTAACTCTATTTTAAATTGTGTTTTATTAAATTTAAATATCACCAACTGTTAGAAAGTCATTATTTCATGTACCATTGAGACAAAAAATATGCTGTAAATGAAATATAATGCATCTTCCCTTGTAAGATGAACTGCAAATTGAGAGATATTAAAATATGAAAAAATATTAAAGATTTTGGGATTGAGGTAGTTATGGATTTCAGTAGGGAAGTCTTAAGATCCTGTGAGCTAGCTACTATTATCTTCTTTGTAAAGGCTCTTTTGTTTGTAGAAATGGGGCATATAGGGTTAAGGACATATGCTAAGATCACAGGCCCTGTTTGGGATAGAATGGTGGAATTTGAACCTAAGAGCCCTGCCTTGTCTCTTCAGTAGGGTCTATCACTGGGAAAAAGAAGATTTCCCATAAAGAAAGGAGAAAATGGGCGGCGTCTGTGGCTCAAGGAGTAGGGCGCCAGCCCCATATGCCAGAGGTGGTGGGTTCAAACTTGACCCTGGCCAAAAACTGAAAAAAAAAAAAAAAAAAAAGAAAGGAGAAAATGACAGAAAACTAGACAAGAAAAGAGGAATGTGAAAACCAGTGTTAATGTTTTCTGTTACTGTCTGTGTTCTGTGTGTGTATGTGTGTATTTTAAATGACACTTGGGAAGCAATTCCTTTCATATAAAGTTTGATCAATTTATGCCTCATTTTTAATTAGTGCCAAACTGTTGATAATACAGAGGGTGCCAAAAAATGTATACACAGTTTAAGAAATGAAAGACTATATTAGGCTACCTTAACTTTCTCATACTGGCAAAAGATGAATACAAGTCATGTTGAGCACCTCTTGTAACTGCAGAAGTCAAACGTGACTTCAGTATTACTACAAATTAAATACAGTTTTTTTTCTTTCTTAAAGTGTGTGTACATTTTTGGTCCCCCTTGGTATATGTACTAGTATATCTCATTTCAAACTTTTGATTCATTTGTGCATCTATACATGCACTTTATAATTTTTTTGGTGAGCTGTATAGTTATTTTTGTGTATAAAAGTTTAATGTAGACTTAACACAAAAAGTTGCCCATTAAAATGAAAGAGAATTCCACAAATAAGCCACAGGCCCAACTAAAATTAGATAAATCTTGTTATTTCAGCATTTGAAGTATCTTGAATGTGAATGTTCTGGGATAGCAAAAGAACATTTTGAGGTATACACAGGAAATTATTTCTTATTAACACATGCAATGAAAAACACATATGCATACATATAATGTACATACACAGTGTACACACACATTGTGCACACACAACACAATGCACACACATGCAATGTACACATGTGATGAACAACACACAATGTTCACACACAATATACACAATACACCAAATACACACAATGCACACACATATAATGTGCACACACACCACCTTCCTAAGCCTCCTTTTCAATTTTATAATCTTGTGATTGAAGTTCCCTATGTGAATGAAAAGGCAAAAATGATTAAGATTTGCACTTTGGTTGCTCTCCCAAAGATATAGGCTGTTATTTCAGAGAATAAAATCTCTAAAACAGTTTTTGTCTCTCTTTTCAAACCATCCTGCCTGGGGGCTAGGCTGGAACACAGAGCTGTGGGCATTTGCTTCTGCACACAGGATCTTGTGAATGGAGAGAAGGATGGCCCTTGACGGGGACAGCAGGCCCTGTGGCCCAAACACCTCCCTCAGGAATTGCAGGGGGAACAATGGCGGATGTATGCTGTGGACTAAAGCTGAGACACTCTGTTCAAAGCACCAGCCACACGAAAGCCAACTTAACGTCTATCCTCATTAAGAGGAAGTCTGAAGGGAAAAGGAATTTGAGGGGAAGTTGTAGTCACCCCGGCTTTTAATACTAAACAAACTAGGACAAATTCAAGTTAAATTAAATTCTTGCAGAGATATTCTTTAGCCTGAAATCCACAGCCAGTGGAAATTTGCAGAAGCCTTGGAAAGCACCCGACATAATCAAACTAAGATGGGAAAAATTAAGTAAGAAATGTGTTAGAAAATAAACTTTAGTTGTTAGATGTGATATGGTCAAAGAAGGTACCTGAAAACATCTTTGTAGGTCAATGTCAGGTGTGCGTGGAGACTTTATGAACAGCACTTGGTTTACAAACTACAAGAAAAGTGTGTGTGTGTGTGTGTGTCTGTGAGCAAAAGGCAACACAAACAGAAAAGGAAAAGAGAAGCAAATGAGTAACAAAGGAAGTAAAATATATGGTATATATGCAAATTTACTTAAAAAAGTTACTAGAGTAAAAATGTTAAAAGCTAAACTAAAACAAACAAAAAGAACTCCTCCCTTCCCTCCCCAACCAAATGGATTGCTTGAATTACACAGTTAAGCCAAAATGGTTATTTGGTTCCTTCTTGAAGGCACAATCTTAATTAGCAGTTTTAAACTCAATCTCAGGCTATAGGATGAGATTCTGGGAAGGACCAAGTAAAATGAAATGAGTCATGGATCACAACCACCAGGATGTCTGCAATGGAAAGTAGACCCAATCAAGTATTTCCTCATAGCTACTAAAACCACTGGGACAGAGACTGAGGGCTGTACTTGAGGAAAGTAAGAGGTGGGTGGGAGGCCAGTGCCCCTGCCCTTGCTTCTCCCTGGTAGAGCTGGCAGTGCTCTTTGTATGTAAACAAAGCAAAGGGCCAGATCCTGTCTTCTTCTGCCTGTGCTAGTACCTTCTTTCCCAACGGCAAGAAGCCCAGGGAAGCAAAGCAGAGTAAATCACTGATTTGGAAATCACTGAAGATCAAACCCTGTTTTTAAGGCAATATGAATATGAAAAATAGCCTTTCAGAAATGAGGCCGACGGTTGATGTGCTGGTCCTTCTGACTTCAGCATATGGTTTGGTAGTGAAAGCAAAGGCAAATGAAACCTAAGTCACCAGTGTCTTGTGATGTATCAGGAAATGCCTTCTCTGCTGTAGTCATCTTGCTGGAATTTCAAAATTGTGGTGTTTCTTGGTCAGGCTCAAATACTTTGTGGCTTCCAGGAAGGCAAAAAGCTTCTTTGAACTACACAGGCGTCAGTTATTGAATATTTATATTTGAAACTCAAGCGGAAAGACAAGCAGCAAGTAAAATGGGCCTGCCCCCACTTCTGCCACTCTGCCTTCTCTACCAGGATAATTCCACATTCCCAAGGGAGCACAGCAAATGGGCACAGCCTGTGCAGAAAGGCAGGGGCTCCCACATCTTTGGGTTCTCAGCACATTTTCCTTCTTTGAGCCCTTTTTCGAAAGAAAAAAAAACCTTTCCAAGCAATAAGGCCTTGAATTAGAAGAATTAGAAATAGAAAAATCTGGCTTGATTGTAGTCTTATCTCAGCTGAAGCTGAAAGGAAGTCAGGAGTTGGGTAAGTAGAGGAGAGATAGGGGCCCCATCCCAAATAGTAGTGTTCACTGCTGAATTCTCCTCAGGGGATTCATTGCCCCAAAACCAAGAACTCAAGCTCTGGGCCCTGGAGAAGTGGTTTTTGGATATATCTTAGTACCTGTCACCAAAGACTCATATCTTCCACATATGAACATTTTAAGATCTGTAAATAAGTATGTCAGGGAATAAAAGAGCTGTGTGTAAGCTTAGAGTAGCAAGTGAAAAATTCTGGAAGATTTTCACAGTCCTCCTATTAAAGAAGATGGGAACACATAATCATTTCTTTTCTCATTTGAGCAAGAAAGAAAGAACCAATGCCATGTCCTAAGAAAATCGTGCTAACCTTCCAATTGGTTATGCCCTTTATTCCTCATCTACCCCCATCTGCCTTACCCTTTTTCTATGAAATATTAGTGAACACAATTTTCCCTGGAAGTGAGCCCTACAATTCAGGATCATGTTGCTTATTTGAAATGATTTAAAGCAAATATTTTTGTGAACTTTGAATCCTCAAATTGGGAAAAACTGTTTATAAACAGACTGACATGGCTGATGACATACATGGCTCATAAAACAAGCCTCCCTTCAATCTAGCCCTCTGAAATAGTATTTGTAAAGGATGAATTTGTGGGTAAAGGAACAATTTCCTGTAAATCAATGTACCTTGCTTCAGATTTCAGTTCAATACATAAATCCCCTGTCCTTGGAAAACAAATGGCACACAAATTGCTCATGATCTTCATAGGAAAAAGCTGTATATTATTTGGGTGATTTATCTAGACTTTTATTCCTTGTTCACTGGAAATCTATATTTCTCAATAATATTCCAATTAAACTAGTACCGAAGAACAAACCTGTGTAATAATAAATGGACATGGGCTGAGTCTTTGGGCATTTCATTGTAGGTTGCACCCTGATGAACACATAACAACAGATGCTTTTAATGTTGGCATTGCCATGAGATGAGTTGACTTTTCCAGTTTCAGATCTTCTCAAAGCTATTTCATTTATTAAGGAGAAGAAAAATAAACAAAGCTACTCACCATGACTGAGGACAAACATGATAGACCCAATTACAGAAAATCCTTGTCCAGTGTCAGCCATACTATCAGAGGCAGGGGGGTAGAAGTACTCTCATCTATTAGGTATGTTAGAGTGGCAAGTTTCTGGTTCCCTTTAAGAGAGTA
This sequence comes from Galagoides demidoff, assembly GCA_963574575.1. Classification (NCBI taxonomy): domain Eukaryota; kingdom Metazoa; phylum Chordata; class Mammalia; order Primates; family Galagidae; genus Galagoides; species Galagoides demidoff. The sequence continues at coordinate 17,353 of CAUYQV010115411.1, forward strand.
TTTGTAAAATTATTGTTTGATTCTGCTCATCTTTTAGAAAAGACTATGGGCAACAGCATTTTCTTACCTAATGGTTTTTTGTCCTCTCAGAAATTAAATTCATCACTCCATAAAATGCAGGCATTTAGGAGGTATATTGTTGTTTTCTACCTCTTGGGAATACCTGAACTTATTGAGAGGATGGTAGAACACACCAAAGAGCATGTTGACTTACGAAGACTCATTTTCATCCTGAGAGCTGAAGAGTTTTTTGCATAATCCCCAGAGGACTAGAAAGTAGCAGGGATTTGAAGTTTAGTATAAGAAGGGCTCAAACTTCTAGGTACAGTGGTGCTTTCCATTTATGAAGACAAAACAGGATACAGTAAGAAAGGAAATTTAGGAAGAGAGCCTTGAATTCTACATTTTCATCTTCCAGAAGCACTGGCTCGAAGATCATTTCCTGGGAATTTTATATGCTAAGAAACACCTTTCTCCTGTAACGTCAGTAGGATGACAATCTGAACTAAGGGTTTTAAACTTGTTTCTTTAATATCATATCTTAGCCAAAAGAACTTATTCCATGACTTTTTATGTAGTATTTGGCAAGTTATTTTATTTGGTTCTCATTTTTGCCTCCAACAAAGTCATGTCAATATCTTCTACCTCAAATAACCTCAAAAGCATCTTGTAAAAATATGGCCATCCATGAGTTAGTTTTCATTTTTGTGTTAAAATAAATACAGATACATAGTAGCATTGTTTTTATTTTTAATAACATTAATTCTAAGATAGCATGATTGTAGTATCTTATATTTCTATTTGTATTGTATTCTGTGGCTTATAAAACATTTTTTGCATTCCCTAACTTATTTAATATTTATAGAAATACTAGAAAATATACCAGGTAGATGTTAGTTTTCCATTTTAGAAATACAGAAATGAAGGAACAAAATGGTGAAATGATTTATTTTAGGTCACACAGTCCTAAAAAGAGGTCTTAAAATCTACGATTTATGATAATTGTCAATAGTCTTTCATTTCTCTTAAGTGTTAGTTTTATCAGTTCACTAAATTTGTCTGTACTTCTTGAGGTAAGGTGGTAAAATCTTAATATTCTGATTTTCAAGTATTGAAAGTTTAGTGTAGAAATAAAAACCAGTTGTGGGTCTGGGTGTGAAGGATTTGACTTCATGGTGAAACTTAACTTACTGCCTCATGAATGAACTGACTTCATAGAGAGTAAGGGAATGTATATTTTTAAATTTATAATGGAAAGATTAATATTCAAATATTTAGTCCATGCAGTCTTTGTTTAATTTTTTTCCCAGTGTACACTTTAGTAGATCTTCAGAGTCTTTTTGACAATATGTTCCCATTCTCTTTGCCTCAAGTCTTGGTCCCAGGTAGGTCCTTAATCACATGAGGCCAGTCAGAATCCCTTCCCTGGGAGTCATGGCCAGATTCAGTCTTATCCAGTGGATAGGGCTATGGTTCTCATCACATGGATTCCAGAGCAGAAGAAGATACTCTGTGTGGGCGAGAGAATTTGAAGTAAAGCCTTGGGAGAAGAGACTCAAAGCAGCAGGAGTTGTGACAGATGTCCCAATCCCAGCTCCAGTGCCCTTCTGGGGGATTGGGGTGTCTTTGCTCTTGGGTTTGGGATGCAGCCCTCTAGCTTTACTAACATGAATCTGGAGTCAATGTGCTTAAGATCACCTTGAAATCCAACTACAGCAATTGTTCAAAGTAATCGCCTTCTCAGGCACAGAATTTCACACTGAACTCTGTAATCCATGCCGTGCATCAAGAACATGGTGAAGCATTGATGTAATTCCAGTCTGAAAGACGGGCTGGAAATTAAAAGGAGGAAATGTGGTCTGGTAGTTAGATTGGCATACTAAATGTTGGGAGTTTTGTTTCTCTTTTTGACATAGTCTCTGACTCTGGGAGCACGCTCTGTCTGTGGCTCTCTGCTATCGACCCTGGAGCTCAAGACACTAGGAGGTCTGTCTCCTGTTCATAAATATTACTTTAGATACCTTGGCACCCTCTGATGGGACAGGAGGTCTTTAAAATGCAGAAGTCACAGCCCATACAGGGTGGAAGGCTGATGTCACAGTTGGCCTGTTGTCACTCCTTGTCTACACAATACAGGACAATGGGTAAGTCATGCTGGATGGAGCCAGTTTCAATTATGGGAATCCAAGTCAACCTGCTTTTTATCTTGTGATGTAGTTATCAGATCAAGTCACAGGAAAATTCAACACAGAGGAAAGCAACACAAAAGAAAGAGGTTAGGGGACTGATAGTTTTCTTTCTATAGATTTGAATGGAGATAAGTGCTCTTCTTTTTAAATCATTTTCTTTTCTGCTTCTATAGAACAATCACTTGTCCTCTGCAACCACGATGTGACATACTCTTTACTTCAAACTCTTCTGTTCTGTCTCTTCTATCTCTTTAGGATTTTCTGATTGGTTCAAAAAATCATGGATGTTCCTATTTACAAATGGCATGATTGTCTATATAGAAAATTTCCCTCAAAATGAAATAATTAGAAAAAAATAAAACATGTTCAGAATGTGGAAAGTTATAAAATGCTGATTAAAAAATCAAATAATACCTAAATCAATTACTTAGAACAATAGAGAGACATAGTCTATTCATAGATTGGAAATTTAATATAAAGATATCAGTTCTATTCAAATTGATCTATAGATTTAAAACAATTTTTATCAAAATCCTGGAGAAGTTTTTGTAGACATAGACAATCTTATTCTAAAATTTCTATTAAAAGATGCAAATCCCTGGCTTGGTGCCCATAGCACAGTGGTTATGGCACCAGCCACATACACTGAGGGTGGTGGGGTCAAACCCGGTCTGGGCCAGCTAAACAATTGCAACAACAACAACAAAAATAACTGGGCATGTGGCAGCTGCCTGTAGTCCCAGATACTTGGGAGGCTGAGGTAAGAAAATGGCTTAAGCCCAAGAGTCTGAGGTTGCTGTGAGCTGTGATGCCACAGCACTCTTTCAAGGGTGACATAGTGAGACTCAGTCTCAAGAGAAAAATAAAAGATGCAAATCCTAAAATAGCTAAAATAATCTGACAAAGAATAATAAAGAGGGAAAAACCATTCTGCACAATATTAAGGCTTTCTGGACAGTTACAGTGATCAAGGTATTGTCATAGGGATAGACATTTACATCAGTGGAAGTTAGAGAATCTAGAAAGAGATTGACACAACTATGCTCCTTGGCTTTTTAGGAAAAGTGCTAAAGCAATTCATTGGAGAAGGAGAGTTTTTTCAACAAATGATGCTGAAGTAATTGGACATCTATAATTAAAAAACAGAAGAACCTCAATCCAAACCTCACATCTTATACAACAGTTAACTCAAAATGAACCACTGACTTAAAAACAAAATGTTACAATTATAAATTATAAAACTTTTGGGACAAAACATAGAAAAAATTCTTCAGGATCTAAAATGGGGCAAGAGTTCTTGGACTTGATGTCAAAAGCATGGTCCATAAAAGAAAAACGGATAAATTAAACTCTATCAAAATAACAAAAAGAATAAAAAAAATTTGCTCTGCAAAATGTCTTGTTAATAGGATAAAAGGACAAGATACAGACTAGGAAAAAAATACTTGCAAGCTATGTGTTTGACAAATGACAAGTAACTGGACTATATACAATATGCTCAAAACTCTAAGGTAAAAAATCAAATAATTCAACAACAAAATTGGCAAAAGACATGAACAGACTTTTCACCATAGAGGATTATAGTCAAATACATGAATGAAAAAATCCTCAACATCATTACCTATCAAGGAAATGAAAATTAAAATTTAAATGAGAAATTTCTACACACCATCAGAATGTTTAAAAAAAAGTAGTGACAATGCTAAATGATGGAGATGAAAGAGATGGACAGAAAAACAGTTTAGCAATTTCGTATAAAATGAAACATTCAACTATCATACAATCCAGTAATTACAGTTCTTTGACTTTGTCCCAGAGAAATGGAAATTTATGTTCACACCAAACCCGTGTATGAATGTTTATAACAGTTTTATTCATAACAGTCCAAATATGGAAACAACTCAGATGTTCTTAAACAAACTGTGGGACATCCATGCTATGGAATGCTATTTAAGAACAAAAAGAAATGACTATTACTCACACGACTTGGGTGATGAATCCGAAGGGAATTATGCTGAAAGAAAAGGACATTATCTGGAAAGACTGCATACTGTTAGGTTCCTGTTGCTAGAGTAACAAATAGCTACAAACTTAGTAGCTTAAGTGACTAATCTATGGTTCTGAAAGCCAGGAACCCAAAATCAGTCTCTATAGTCTTAAAGAGCCCAGGCATCAGCAGCGTTGGTCCTTTCTGGAGGCTCCAAAGGAGATTCCATTTCCTCATCTTTTCAGGGGCTAGAGGCCACCAACATTTCTTGGCTTGTGACTCCTCCCTGGTATCTTTTCAATTTCTACTCTCATCATCACACCTCTACAATGACATCTCTGAGCTTCTTCCCTCCCACTTATCAGGAAATTTGTGATTACATTGAACTCATCCAGATAATTTGGGTTATCCTCCCCATCTCAAGATCCTTCACTCAATCACATCTGCAAAGTACATTTTACCAAATAGGGTAACAGACTACACCAAAGTCAGGATGTGGAAGTCTTTGTTGGGACATTTTTCAGCCTGTCATGTATGATCCTGCTCAATTCCCTTTTTGTAGCATTCTTGAAATGATAAAATCACAGAAATGGAAAACAGAGGAGGTTGAGAGGAGAGGACAGGTAAATGTGGTTATAAAAGGGCACATGAGTCATCCTTGCAGTGAAGGGGTTCTTCCACCTCTTGATGGTGAGGAGTGTGCATGAACCTATATATAGATAAAATGACACAGAACTAAACACACATGCACATGCACAAACACACATGAGGATAAGTACAACTGGAGAAATTGAACAAGATGGGTGGATTTTGCCATTGTAAATGTTTTGGTTGTGGTATTGTCTTATGGTTTTGCAATGTGTTAGTAGAGATAAAAAGTACATGAGAGATAAAAAGTACAAAATGCATGAAATCTTTTTGGGTTATTTCCTACAAGTCTAAGTTAATCTATAGAAATCTATAGTTATTACCATAGAAATGTAATAATTACCTTAGGTTGGTAAACCCCAACTCCAGCTGGTAGTCAGAATTATTTGGGGTGAATTGTTATAAGCATACAGACACTGTGGTTCCATTTTAGACCTTCTTGATTAAAATCTTGTGGAATAGAGGCCAGGAATTTCCACCTTTATAAACTTCCCAAATTATTTATTATCAGTTAGGTGTAGAAGTTACTATATTGTATTACTTGCTGCTTTTCTTCAAATAGTTTTGCTGGCAGTACTGTCTGTTTACATAAAATTTCAAGATGCACACGGGTCTATGTTACCAAGAGGATTAAAAAAGAATAATCCCTCCACATATATTCTTCAGGTAGAATTCTCAGGAAGAAAACTTGAGTGAGGAGAAAATGGGGACACTTAGTTTAAAAAAATATATCAGGTTGATAATTCATGTCTGGATGAACCTACAAGAAAGATTGCTGTTATGAGGCTCTCCTTTTTAGGAAGACTTTTTGGAGGAGATCCTGATAGGGGAGGCTGACAGGTGTGAATATAGGAAGGTGACACAATCATTCATGTGCTGTTTTGGGGTGCAATTTACTTTAAAAACTAATTACCCAATTTTCCAGAATCTGAGGCCATTTCTTTGAGATACCTCTGGGCTGACTTGCAGTTGACAGACTGGCTGATGGGGATGCCCCAGGAGGGTTGGAGTTGCTGAGGATTCTGTTCTCCCATCTCAAGGAGGAGACTCTCCTAGCTACTGTGAAAAGAGCCCAGGACTCCAAGGACAAAGATGGTCACTGCCATGATCATCAGGCAAGCTATAACAGAACACGGAAGTAGTCTGTCCACATCGCCATTGTCCAGGAACTGGGAAGCACTCTTCAGGAGGACTCCCAAGGTTCCCCTGGGACCTTTCCCAGGCTTTACAGCCTTGTGTGAGTTTTAGCTATCTGGAAAAGGACCTGCTAGTAGGACCTGGGACTTTGAGTCCCTGCATCACACCCCAAAATCTCTGTACTCTACCTTTGGGGAGGAGATTTGAGCTTCAGGTAGCAAAAGACAAGCCCAGCCTTCCCTGGCCTCTATATTACAGGTCCCTGGGAGGTCAAGGTCTACTTGGTTCCTTAAGTGGAGAGAACTGGCTATGAGCTGGAATCCTACTGTGAACTTTAAAATCCATAGAGAGGAAGTGAGTGTCCTGCCTTAATCACTCCTTTCCCCTTTTTGTCCCAGAGTTTGGCTCTGATCCAAAGGTTTTTCATTTACCATCAACATGGAAACGTGGGTCTTCACATGGCTGTATTTCTCCTTTATGCATTATCTTTTTGCTCAAAACTGCCCTTCTGTGAAAGGCCTGTTGGGCTCAAGGAGCCTACTCAGTCACCCAGGCCCCAGCGAAGTCCCTTATACATAAGAAAAAAGTGGGAAAATTCAATAAAGGCTTCATGTCATTTTTTACTGCCTAAAAAATAGATAAATAAAAATAAATAAAAATTAATAACCCTTTTCTGTTACTGTAAATGATGGTTTGAAGGTTTTATTATAGCTGCGAGAGTCAATGTGTGATTAAGACCTTCATTTAAGTTGCCTAATAGGTGGAAAAACCAAAGTGTCCCAACACAGAGACTCGAGAAGAGGATAGATAAAATGCTGTTGCAAAGGGCAAAGGTAACTTAAAAGCTTGTGAGTGAGTGCAGGTGGTTTTTTGTTTGTTTGTTTTGTTTTGTTTTCCTTTGAAGGCATTTGGGTAGGAGACTGCAGAATCACATAAGGTTGGAAAATTAAGTTTGCAAATTCATCCTAGAAACAGTTTTGCATACCTCATTGCTGACTAACACTATAATCACCTTCAAGGTACTCCCCTTGGGAAGCCATGCACTCATGCCAGCACCTAGTCCATGTTTCATTTTGGAACTCTTTCTCTGAAATGGCCATCATCACTAAATGGTTACTGGATGTGGTCTGACAATTAAGTTTGTGAACTCATCTTAGAAAAAGTGCTTTGATGGGTGGACTAGGCGCTAGCATTGGTGCATATATTACTAAGGGGAGTACTATGAAGGTGACCACAGTGATATTCAGTGATGAGGTATGTAGCTTTTTGTTGTAGGATGAGTTTACAAACTTAATTGTCTAACTTTGTGTGTCTCTCAAAAGATAATGTGTGTCTGTTGTGCATCTCTGACATAAATAAATGTTGTATGAATAAAAGTGAGAATCCTATAATTTATGAACCAGCACTAATTCAATTTAATTAATTGAGAAATTTTAATTTGGAAACTTTCTCCAAAAAGCAGGGCCTGTGTTTCACCTGACAAAGTGAATAAAAAATCTAAATAGGATAAATTACGATATGTATATATAGGCAATTAAAATGATTTAATTTTGGAAAGAAATAGTTCCAAGTTCTTATGCAAAAAGTTTGGATATTGACTGAGAAACAGCCTAGAGGCCAGCTGTTCCCTCTAGGCTGCTGTTTATTCCCTCCTTTCTCACAGCACTAGAGAGGCCTAAAGTGCATGATGAAGCAGCCAATATCTGAAGCCAGACAAATCTATCGGTGGGGTCATAAACCCTGTTACTCAACTTGGGTGCATTTTCCCAGAGTTTCCAAGGGTAGAGGAAATGGGTCTTCTTATGGTGACCCACCACTGCCTAAATCCTGGACACTTTCTGCCATGGTACCATCTTCCTAGAGCTATGGCCTATGCTAATGGAGCTGCAATCACCTACCATATAGAAAGAGAAATGAAGACTTCTGCCAGGCAATTAAGTGACATTATGTATTGATAATACTTGTGGAGAATTAATGGCTTCTGTTCCTAACTCTACTCTAATATACCAGTCTTAAGGTATTTAATGTTTGTTAATATTCCCTATATTACTAAAATTAGCCTTTAAAATAGAGGGTAGCCAGAATTACTGAGAAAGGAGCCATTGCTAACTTATTGGGCTATTAAGTGAGGAAAATTGTGAAGGTGTTTGGGTGGGAGCCTCCTGAAAGGTTATTTAGGTCCACAGGGCATCTCTAAAGCAATGGGTATTTCATAGCTGGAGGTGAGCAGCCTACAGCCTGTGAGAAGATCCTATTCCAGCTAATGGTCATATATGACTGGGGAGGGGCCTCAGTCCTTCTGTTTCCCCTGCCCCCTAGCAGATAAGGGGCTTTCCCTAGTGAGTGTGCTGAGCTTGGAAACAGGGCCTTTTATAGAATTGTGATTGTGTCTGGAATAGAGCATGATATCTTTAGGTTCTAGTCCTTGATATTGAACCCAAACTTCAATAACAGAGATGTGGCTGATGGGGTATCTCAATCTGTGCCCTCCATGCTATCCCAAGCTATTCTAAACCTCTCCACTTACCTTCTTAGCAGTAGTTTAAACCAAATTGCTGGTCTGGTCCAGAAACGCTATATGCACCCAACTTCTCTAATCTTGAAATCTGATCCTTAATGACTGGCAGCTTTTTATTGTCTCTTCACAAATATTTCTGTACAGACGCCTCTGAGTCTTTGGGTTGTGAACCTCATTGTACATTGCACATGGGCACGCCCATGTCAAAGCACGCTACAGTGGATTGGTGGATTGGTGAACCATTAATCAATTTGCTGAAAGGGCTAAGGAATTTAGATATTGTTAGCTATACCTATAATTTTCTACAAGTGAGAAATTCGTATAATACTGTGCTTAAAATTCTGGTACCATTCTCCTCAGGAGCTTAATAACCATCTTGGGAACTAGGCCAACGTAACTCTCACATACCTGTCCTTTCATATCACAGGGATAAAGGCTAAGATTGTTCCTTTGTGGTGTATTGTTAGCTTTTCTTTACCTAGGTTGAGGACTTTCCTTTGGCAGAAGAAGCTCAACTCAATTCCATCACCCCACCTCACGTTCCTGGCCAACACCCACATGGAGTACTTCAGGTGTGAGGTGAGGTTTAATCAAATAAGTAAAAATTTGGCCATGATCTGAAATGTTGGCAAATGCAAGGATTGTGTCCCATCCACCTGGCCTTTTTACTATGGGATTAAAGTGTTGAAATAAGATTCAAGATCCTCTTGCAAAGATCAGATTCCCCCTGAACACCACCATTTATTTTGGAGACTAATAGATGGGGTGCTGTTGCTTTGGTGTTTGAATTCCATGTCAATGACAGAGGAAGAGAATTAAATGAGTTCTCAGTGATACCCCAAGCCCAAGATATTTGTGAAGAGACAATAAAAAGCTGCCAAACATTAAGCATCAGATTTCACGACTCAAGAAGTTGGGCACCTATAGTTTTTTTGGATCATCTTATCTACATTGCCACACTTCTAGTAAACTGCTGGGCTACAGTCACCACCATTATTGCCAAGGCCTCCTTTTTCATGTTATAGTATTTCCTGATGGTAGGTATATTCTTAAATTCTGAAGAGCTTTCTTAACATTTCTTTCAGACCTTCCTTGTAAATGCCTTATTGGCTTTGAAACACTCCCGTGAAGGGTAGAAGGAACACTCTTCTGAATGTACAGGACACCATCCTTTGGGTAGGAAATGTCTCCAAGTGTGTGGCACTGTGCTCTTGAGCACACCTGCTTTTGAAAACTGGTCATAGCGTTTTCTTTGTGACTTTGATCTTGTTTGTATGTTGAGGGCTAATTGGAAGTTAGCCATGTAAGACATGCAGGGTCAGACCAGAGGGTGGGAACCCAGGCAACTCCAGAGACTGCTGCTTCACCTGGCCAACCCCCAGTCTACCTCAGTGCTCTTTGCCCTCCTCTCTGTACGTCCACCCAGATGCATCTACTACAGTGTACTCGTGCATCCCGTGTCCTCGTGCATGGCACTTTCCCAGGGCTCTTTGTCTTCTATGCTATTTCATCCTCACTGTTACCCATTTACCAACATGAATCACCATGCCTCAGTCCCTGAATGCCAACTTCTTTCTATACTCAACACCGAATTCACATTGCTCTTCCTAATTCATTCAACACACGTTTATTGAGTACCTTGTATAATACACACCAATTCATGCTCTAGGTTTGGGATACTCGTTGGGGGAATAAACAACCATGCTCTTCCTTGTGCAGCTTACAGTCTATTGAGGGAAGCAGACAATGAACTTGAAGAAAATACACAAGCAAGAAGGAAGGTGCAAGGAAAGCGAACAATCGAGAGAATCAAGTTGGTGGTGACATTCAAGTCAAGTCCTGAAAAATGAGAATTCAGGTTCCCTTTAGGAATGAGAATGGGATGCAGGGCTCTTGACAGAAGGAATAGCATGTGATGTGATTGGATGCATGCTTCAAAGGGCTCACTCTGGCTGCATACAGAGAATGCATGGGAGGAGGACTGGAGGTGGCTGTGGAAGTGGTCCAGAGGGATGAGGATGGTGGCAGTGAAAATGGAGGGAAATGTCACAATTGGTTTGGATATAAAGTGTGAGGCACAAGAAAGCATCAAAACTGGATCATCCCCAGATCTCAGTCTTAAAAATTGGAAATGATGCCTCCCCTAACCAACTGAGGCCCCTACTTACCTCTTCCCACCTAGCACCATGCACCCAAGAAAAGATCAAGATGTGTTTGTTCCTTTTCATTTTTCTTTGAAGACTCAGCAATGCATTGTATATACTATCTTGTGACATCTCTTCCACTGCTTTTTAAAAGTCAGAGATCTTAAAACACATCATCAGATAAAAGCAAACAAATTCCCATCCCAGAAAACAGCCTATCTAGGTTTCTGAAGGATAATAATTTCTTTCTGTGAGAGTTAGAAAAGAAGAAAGCACCATTTAGAATTCTTCTTTATAATTTCAATTTCATCTAATTTTTCATTCCTGATTAGTTATGTGCTTATAGTCTAGGGCAGTCTTTCTCAGCTTTTTTTGTATCTCACAGCACACTTGTAGCTATAGTTAAACTTCTGTGGCACACTTAAATTATGTTGATCAGGAAAAAAAGGTCTAGGGTAATGTTAATATAGGGTACATTTCCAAAGGTTCAAGGCATGGCCCTTGCTTGTGATTGTGAACATGAGGATAAATGCCATAGCTGCATTGGTGGGAACACTGACCAAACAGGGCCTATGCATCTAAAATGGATGGCCAAATTGGCAGGGGGTTACCTGAGATCACACGTCGTCACCTTCAGGCTCATTTTCACAGCCAGTAAGAGAGGCAGAAGAATCTGAGGTTGCTTACTGGCAGTTGAAGAGAGAGGAGGAGGACAGGTGAGCTGCTAGAGGAGAGAGCCAGGTGCAGTGGCCTGCCACCTGTCACTCATGGTTTAGATGGCTTTGTCAGTGCTCTCAGGCCCCACTGTGCACCTGTGAGCTCCTGAATAGAAGAGCCCAAAAATGGCCGGTGGCTTGAAAATGGCTTGGCTGGAGAGTGTTCTAATTTAGGTCCCACAGAGATGAGTCCTGGGCCTGGGAATGTTTTAGCATAAATATTCAAAAGGATTATCTAGCATGCTGGTGGGGTTGAGATGTAACACTTAGCTGGAGAGATGTGAGAAAGTCTCAGTCATCAATATTCAGGGAAAATATTTTATGAAGAAAAGAATTGTCTCCGTACAATGTGCTATTCTATAAACACGTCCAAAAAGTCTAGGCATGTTGACTCATGCCTATAAATCTAGCACTTTGGGAGGCTGAGTGGGAGGATGGCTCCTGGCCAGGGGTTTGAGACCAACCTGAGCAAAAGTGAGACCTTCCTCTCTATAAAAAGTAAAAAAACTGCACGTGGTGGTGGAGGGGTCTGCCACTCTTGGAGGGCCCAGAACTGTTGGCTAGAGCCTCATACGTCCCACGTAAAGACGTGCAGGAGTCCCCTGCTCCAGGCTCCCATACTGGGAGGGCACAGATCGGCTTGCTAGCGCTGCACGCATCCAACGGGCGACGGGG
>CAUYQV010115418.1:0-36127 GCA_963574575.1 Galagoides demidoff
GCCATATGGCTATTTTGCCAGAATATGAGTTTTATATTATTTTTGTTAATTTTATAATGTTAAACTGTAATAAATAATTGCTGAGAAGTGATTATTGAGAACTGCTTATCAAAGTTTGCCTTGTTGTCAGGCCCTGCCCTGTGCGATCCCCTGCCCCGCACCCCCGCTCCGCCCCCCTGGCCATGTTGTCCCGCCTTACAGATGTTAGAATCTGGTCACCCTACCTTTGAGCCACGGCGCCACCCCATACCTCTTTTTTTTAATGTCCTGGGGTCTCAGAAGAACTCTCATCCAGAGAGTGAGTTCCTTGGTACCTAGATGGACAGTGATAATCCTGGAACTGAAGTCCCCATCACTTACTCTTGGGAACACTTTGACAGTGGAGAAAACATACACTCTTTTAGTTTCACATTAGCCTTCTTTGGCCTTCCAAGGTAAGTACAGGGTAAAAAACCAAGAGTGACTTTCACTTCTATTAGCAAAAAAGGTGTCTTAGAATAATGATGAAAACATCTCAGGTGGCAGATAAATTGTAAGTGAATTACCCATCCTAGCTTATGACAAACATTCACTGGTGGCCAAAGACAAGTCATATCAGAAACGTAGACCCACGGAGGTCTTTAGAGGTCGCTCAATTCCACATGCTATGTAATGCCAGAATTCTGTACTGTATGTGAGCTGACATTCGTCATCTACTTTCTCCTTGAATGGCTTCACTGATGGAGAGCTCCCCACTCTCATGCTAGTTTTTTCATTGTTGATATCCATGGTTGCTAAGATTTTTGTTCTGTTAAAGTTCTATCACCAGTTTTGAATTCTGTGTATTTTCTGTCTGGGATAAAATATAATGCATTATTGAATTGAGGTCCTACTTGTTAGCCAGCTAGAGAAAGAAAATAAGGTTTTGGAATTTATTGGGCATTTGGGTGGAATTTATTGCATTTTCAATATACTATCTTATTAACACACAAAGATCTTTCTGTGAAGAAGCAAAAATTATTATTGTCTTTTCAACTGATGTAGAAACTAAAGCACAAAGAAGTTAAGTAACTTCCACAGTATCACACAGTCAACGGCAGAACCAGGAGATGATGGGAGAGACCATTTTTAGTGGGTAGGGGTTAAGGAGTGAGATTATAATAAGAAAACATGTCTTCTGGACTCAGGTTAAGTAAGTCACCAACTGGCTGCATTTGGTAGTATGGAATACGTTTACTTGAACTATTAGAATAAGTGTATAACCAGGAAGGATTTTGAATACATAAACTTGCATCAGAGGTCGAAATCACCCCCAAAGAGTGGGTCGTCATGTATTAATGGCTGGAACTGTTTGGAGGGGCAGGCACCCCATCCCTGTGGCCCAAGGAAGTTTCTAACAGTACAATTGGTGAAGTCAATTCACAAAAAGGGAAACTACAGGTGTGGAGCTGGAGTCCTGCTGAGCAGAGAGGATGGGGTGGGTCCCTTTAAGTGAGGGAAGAGGAGAGCACACTGGCCCTCTCCAGAGGCCTCTGCTGCTCAGGGGATGGGAAAGGGGACTCACTGTCCTGTCTCCCTAGCAGATGGTATAGGAAGGGGATGGACAATTTTGTCAGGCCCTGGGATTCCCAGGAAGAAGGAGAAAAAATTCTAATGTTCCCACGAACAGAGTGGAAAGATTTTAAAATGTAGATGAGAAACTAGGATAGCAGAGTGACTGGAGGCTGGGTGCAGTGGTAGTAGCAGACCCTCCTCAATATCTTGGCAAGAGAAGGGGGTCTTGGGTGTGTCTAGCCTTTGGAGAGGAGATTTATACATTTATTCCCATAGGTTTGAGGAATTTCAGCTGTGCATTTTACTAATCTCAAAAAGCAGAAACAGATTCTTTTTTTTTTTTTTTTCCTGGTGAATGTTTGACAGTGTAGAGGGAGTCAGTTTTCACAGACTTTACTCTGTATCTCCACATGTGCCTGTTTTTCTCACAGGGTACTTCAGCTTATGAACAAACTGTTCCTGACATTCTGATCAGGATTTCTTAACCTGAACATGTTGAAGGACTTCAAGGGGCCACTGAGTTCCCCAAGAGTGAGAGCAGAATTTTGCACGTCTATGCAGAATGTACATTTTCTGGTGAGGAAATCTACAGCTCATACATTGGATTCTGAAAAGAGCCTTTGACTCCCCAATGTTAGAAAACACTGACAATCAGCTATTTGGAGCTTTTAATGCGTGAATCAGAAATGGACTTGGCTTCAAGAAGCTGAAAGCCTGGCAGGGGAGATAAGACATGGACACAAATAGCCGTAAAGGTTTGATGAAATGTTCTGGACGTTCTGAGGCAAAGAGATGACTTTGGCAGTGGGTAGCAAGACAGCTGAATGTTTTTTTTCCCCCAGAGAGAATAAGATGTACACTGAGGAGCAAATGAAGATAGTTAGAGGGGCCATTCATATGTAAGACATGACAAGTTAGTTGTTTGCCTCAATACGAAGATAGTCAAATGAGGTTCATGACCATAGTTAACATTTTTTCACCAAATATGAAAACCTGAAGAACAATACAGAGCTATCCTGATTTCACTGTTATATCCCTCTTTTCCTTTCTTTTAAAAAAATTTCAAATGGGGGGGGGGAAACAAATGCTTTTGGCTACATGTATCAATTCTGTTAATTGTGAGTCAAGGTTGTACGAGTGCCCCTCACCAGACAGTGTTCATTGTACTTGTTAGGCAGGTTTGTGCTCCCATTTGGTTAGAACAGGTTTCTAAAAGCAGAGGTTGGAATCAATTTCTTAGCATTGTGCTGGCATAGTCATGTCTAGACAATGAGAGGTACTGCCAGTTTTTGTCACCACGGGCTTGACGTTGGGAGCAAAAGCAGAATGTACCCTGGCTCACGGTGTATTCCTGTGTACACCCCAGCCTGAAGTGACATTCTCTGGCCACTAGATGGCACTCTTGCACAGGAGAGCCGACCCCTGCTTCACCTGCTTCACCTGCTTCACCAAGGGTGGGGCTGGGATCCTCCACCACCCCTGAAAGTGATGGCTGAGCCTGAGACATGAGCTGATGATGGAGGCAGAAAGTCAAATAGAGATGTGTAAAAGAGACTTTCATGAAATCAAATCGATGATATTTGAGGTGACAAATCACAGGAACTGCCTGTCTGCTTTTCATATTTACATTTTTAAAATTTGAGATCCTTCAGTCATAACTGTCATGGGCCCCAGGTACAGTAGATGAATCAACACGCACAAAACTAAACTTTAGCTTCCCCCAAAGCCGGTTCTTTTTCCACATTTCTCTTTTTCTTAGCGGGACTGCCTGAATTCCAGGGTCAGGGCTGAGTGATTTCTGAGTCACATCTCTGATTGTTCTGCCTTCCTGTCCCTTGTCCTATCACCAAGTTCTAGTGTTTGTTTCTGCAAACTCCTCTGGGTCCCCTATTTCTCCTTCATGCCACTGTCATCACCCCTGTATGTTTTAAAAGGTAATTCCACAATAAAGTTATTTAAATGCTAAATAGAATTATTTAATAGATACATTTTGTTTACTCTTTTGACAAGCATTTCTGGAGCTCCTCCTCAGATACTGAGGTAGTAGAGACTGTTAGATCAGGAAGGATTCTTTAAAGATAAAAAAAGTAAGTTCCTGTCTTCAAGGAGCTCCTGGGCCGCTTCTGTGTTCAGGAATGTATAAACCAGTGAGATCCCTGAGGATAGGGAGGAAGAGTGAGTGACTAGCTATGTGGGGACCTGCTTGGAGGGGCTGAAATTTTGATAACTGGCTGTTGAGTCACTCATTTAATTATTGTTTTGTGCCTAGCAACTTGCTTTTCTGTAATCCTGTCTGCTTCCCTAACATGGTAGGTGCATAATTAATTATTTGTTGAATGAATAAATAAAAATATATGACTCCAGATTTCTCCACTATAATCCCAAATAGTCCAATAATATACTATGGAAACCCTTTCAAAACAATAATGGTCTTCAAATATTTGTTAAATTTCCTTAGATACCTCCGATTCTTTCCATGAAATAAAGATCAAGAATATAACAAACAATAACAATTATAAGATAAAAACTAATAACAATTTAGTTTGTATTTTCATCAAGGGCTATGTGTACCGTTAAATTAAGTTTAGCCAAAGCTGCTTCTTTAGATATTTGAAGTTTGTCCTAAACATCTTTCCATACATAATAAACTATGACCTAACAGGATGTATAAACAGGCTGCTCTTGGGACAATTGCTGAGTTTCAATCAGTCACAGGTGGCCAACTGTTCGAACCACATTTGAATAAGCAAACACCCTGCTGCAAACCAGCGCAGCTGTTTCTGCACCTCACTTCTGTTTTCTGTTTTCACTTTCCTTTTGCTGTCCATAAATCTTTAGCAACCATGAGGCAGTGCTGGACTCTTTGAACCTATTCTGGTTAGAAGCTCCCAGGGCTTATGATGCTACTTATTTACTTTTTTAGTTTTGACTGTCGTTAATATGGAGATGAGAATATATTGCTTTAATCCCTCTGCCCCTATGCAAACAATATGCGTACTTGGGAGGTACACAAAACTTACTACTGGGCCGTGCCTGTGGCTCAAGGAATGGGGGCTGGCCCCATATACGGGAGGTGGTGGGTTCAAACCCGGCCCTGGCCAAACAAACAAAAACCCACCCACCCCCCCAAAAAACCCCCCAAACTTACTATTTATGTATCTGAGATTCAGATTTAACTGGGTGACCTGTATTTTTATTTGCTAAATATTGCAACTCTAACTCCTAACCACATATGTGAATGCTTTTGGTTCTTTCAAATTTAGTTACATCTCACTTTTAGCTCAATTTTTTTTTGTTTGCTTATGTTCCCAGGACCACACAAATGCGAATCATAGTGGAAACCAGGTAGCAGATACTGTTCATTTTACATCCCATTTTTTTGTGTTCTTGGATTGAAAAGTGGTTTTTTTTTTTGGCTTAATTTTCTTTCTATTAGCCATGAATTTACCTTTGCACTTCCCCAGCTGTGTAATTCATGACTCAATAGGCTTGACTGATTTTACTTCTCTGGGCCTGCTGCCCGGCAGGCAGGTCAGTCCCCACCCTGACCCACCACGTGTCCTGGGATCCCTGCCCTTCCTTGCTCTCCTGTGTATGATCTTCTGTTTTTGGTGTCCCAGTGTCTTCCTCCTTCTCTATTTACTCCTGTATTTGGGGAAGAATACCACAAGAAATCGTGCCTGGGTGGTAAGTGCATGGAGAATTTGCACATGTGGAAGTGAATTTATTCTACAGCTCACACCTGCTTGTCCTTTTGGCTGAGAATTGCATTACATGTTGGACATTATTTTGAGCCACTGTTATGTTACTTTCTAACAATGCTGCTGAGAAGCTAAACACCATTTTGGAAATTGGCTGCTTTTTATCCCAGGTGTTCTGAAATTTCAGAGATGAGATAAAACTTTACCCTGGCTTGGGTTCCCCCAATAATTTCATTAGACTTTATTGAATGTCACCCCTAAGATGGTTTCTTTTACAAACAGCAAATAACAAAACAATCCTCAAAGCACCTTGAGCCTGCCAGCTAGTACTCCTTTAAAAAAATGGTGGGGCAGTTCTGGTTGCAGCTCCAAGGTCAAGTGTGACTATTGCCCAGAGAGGCACCAGGTTTTAGGCACAGCATTGAAAGCCAAGTATTCCAACAGCTCCCTACTTTTCTTTCTTTCTTTCTTTAAATTTTAAAAATATTACAAGGATACAAATGCTGTTGGTTACATGTTACCGATTTTGTGAAGCTTGAGTCAGGATTGTAAGTGTGCCCGTCACTCCGATAGTGTTTACTGAACCCCTTAGGTAGGTTCATGCCCGTCCTTGGCCTCTTCCCCCTGCTTGATTTCCACTGAGTTTTACTTTCCTCTGTGCACGCGTGT
Source organism: Galagoides demidoff (assembly GCA_963574575.1). NCBI lineage: Eukaryota > Metazoa > Chordata > Mammalia > Primates > Galagidae > Galagoides > Galagoides demidoff. Next base: position 5,904 of record CAUYQV010115418.1, read on the forward strand.
GCTCTTGGGTTCATTCAAGTTTGATGGAGAATACAAGAGGTGTTTGTTTTTTATGCTTTAGACACTTAGGATAATGGTCTCCAGTTCCATCCACATTGTTACAAAAGGCTTTAGTTCATCTTTCTTCATGACTGAGCGGTATGCATATGGAAACAGTATGTGGATACCACGTTTTGTCAATCCACTTGTGAACTGATAGGCACTTGGGCTGATGCCACATTTTTGCATTTGTGAACATTGCTGTAATAAACGTTCCAATGCAGGTGTCTTTTTGATAAGATGACTTCTTTTCCTTTGGGTAACTACCCAGGAGCGGGTTGCTAAGATCAAATGCTAGGTCTACTTTTAGCTCTTTGAGGACTCTCCACATTCTTTCCCATGAAGGTTATATTGTGTCCAATGCCACCATCAGTGTGTGATCATTACATCCTCTCTGCATCCTGGCCAGCATCTACTGTCTTTAGGCATTTTAATAAAAACCATGCTAACTGGGGCAAGGTGTTATCTCATTGTGGTTTTAATTTGCATTTCCCTGAGGATTAGTGACACCGAGCATTTTTTCATTTGTTTATTGGCCGTTTGTCTCTCTTCTTTTGCTCTCTTGATTATTTCCTTAGTTGTACAGAAGCATTTTAATTTAATCAAGTCCCACTTACTTACTTTTGTTGTTGCTGTGCTTGCCATTGGCATCTTCATAAATTCTTTGCCTAGGTTGATACCTAGAAGTGTTTTATCTAGTTTTTCTTCTAGACTTCTTACGGTTTAGTGCCTTCCATGTAAGTCTTTTATTCATCTTAAATTAATTTCCTTAATGGTGAGAGATGTGGATCCTGTTTCAATATTCTGCAATGGCTACACAATTGCCCCAGCCCCATTTATTGAACGGGGCTTCTTTTCCAGCTTTGTTGAAGATCGGTTGGTGGATGGTTTTATATCTGAGTTCTCTGTTCTGTCACACTGGTTTATGTTTCTATTTTTCGCCGATACTCTGCTTTTTGGTTACTATAGTATAGTTTGAAGTCTGGTAATAAGATGTCTCCGGATTTTTTCTTTTTCTTAAGTTTGCTTTGGTTATTCAGGCATTTTTCTGGTTCCCAATGAAGTGTAGAATTCTTTTTTGTAGGTCTGTGAAATAGGACATTGGTAATTTGATGGCGATTGCATTCAAACTATAAATCACTTTGCGTAGTATGAACATTTTAATAATGTGTCTCTGCTGATCTGTGAGCATGATACTTTTTTTCATTTGTTTGTGTTTGCGATTTTTTTCTTCAGTGTTTTATAGTTCTCATAGTACAGATCTGTGACCTCCTTGGTTAAATATATTCCTAGGTGTTTTATTTTCTTTGTAGCATTGGGAATGGTATTGAACCTTTGATTTGACTCTACGTGGACTGCTATTGATGTGTAGGAATGCTACTGATTTTTGTCCATTAATTTTGTAACCTGAGACTTTGCTGAATTCATTTATCAATTCCAGGAGCCTCTTGGTGGAGTCTTTGGGGTTTTCTGGGTATAAGATTATATTGTCAGCAAAAAGCTATAGCTTGACTTCGCAGGATGGATACCCTTTATTCCTTTCTTTTGCCTGATTGTTCTGGCAAGGACATCTAGCATTGTGAATAGAATTAGTGACAGTGGGCACCCTTGTTTTGCTCCAGTTCTTAGTGGCAATGCTTGTAAGTTTTCCCCATTCAGTGTAATGTTGGCTGTGGGTTTGTCATATATGAGTTTTATAATATTGAAGAATATTCCTTCTATGTCTACTTTGTTTAGGGTTTTTCTCAAGAAAGGGTGCTGAATTTTGTTGAGAGCCTTTTCTGCTGCAATTGAGATGATCATATGGTCTTTGGCTCTGCTTCTGTTTATGTGGCGAATCATTTATTGATTTAGGTATGTTGACTCATCTTTGCATCTTTGGGATGAAGCCCACTTTGTCATGGTGCATTATTTTTCTGATGTGCTGTTGAATTTGGTTTGCTAGTACATGCATTTTATTGAGGATTTTTTTTTTTTTTGAGACAGAGTCTCATTATGTCACCCTCGGTAGAGTGCCATGGTGTCACAGCTCACAGAAACCTCAAACTCTTGGGCTTACGCGATTCTCTTGCCTCAGCCTCCCAAGTAGCTGAGACTACAGGTGCCTGCCACAATGCCTGACTATTTTTTGTTTTTGTTGCAGTTGTCATTGTTGTTTACCTGGCCCAGTCTGGGTTCTAACCTGCCAGCCTCAGTGTATGTGGCTGGTGCCCTACCCACTGAGCTACAGGCGCTGCCCTTTTATTGAGGATTTTTGCATCTATATTCATAGTGGATATTGGTCTGTAGTTTTCTTTGTTTCCTTGTGACTTTCTTGGGTTTGGTACCAAGGTTATACCCGCTTCATAGAATGAGTTGGGGGGGGGATTCCTGGCTTCTCACTGTTATGGAATCAATTCTGCAGTGTGTACCAGCTCTTGTTTGCAGGCCTGATAAAATGTGGCTATAAGTCACTCTGGTTTGGGGCTTTTTTAAGTCAAAATATTTTTATTACTGCTTCAATATCATTGCTCATTATTGGTCTTTTCAGTAGTTCTATTTTTTTTTCCTGATTAGGCCTTGGAAGTTTGCATGTTTCCAGGAATTTGCCCATTTTTTCTCTGTTTTCCAGTTTATGTGCATAGAGATTTTCTAGTATTCATAGGTGATATTTTGTATTTCTATAGTATCAGTTGTAATATCTCTTTTTTATTTCTGATTGAGATTATCGGGTCCTTTCTCTTATGTTCCTGGTTAATCTAGCCAGAGGTCTATCAACGTTGTTTACTTTTTCAAAGAGTCATTTAGTTGTTTCATTGGTCCTTTGTGTTGTTCTCTTGCTTTTTATTTGATTTGGTTCTGCTTTGAGCTTTGTTAATTCTTTTCTTCTGCTGGCTTTGGGTTGGTTTGCTCTTCCTTTTCTGGTTCTTTGACATGCATCTATAGATTGTTTATTTTTAAAGTTTTTTTTTGAGACGGGCATTTAAGTCTATGAATTTTCCCCTTAGGATCACTTTGGCTGAATCTCATAGATTTTGGTATCTTGCATCCTCTTTGCTTCATTAAGGGAAACTTTTGTTTTCCATGTTTATTTCATTATTGCCCCAACAGTCATCAATACAATTTGTTTAATTTCTATGACTTTGCGTAGAATTTGGTTTCTATTCATAGTTTTATTGCATGGTGGTCTGAGGAGATGCATGGCATGATTTCTAACTTTTTAAGTTTGTTGAGACATGTTTTGTGGCCTGAGATATAGTCAGTCTTGGAGAATGTTCTATGTGCTGGTGAAAAGAATATATATTCAAAAGGTTTAGGTGATGTGTTCTGTAAATGTCTGTTAGGCCCATTTGTTCTAGGGTCCCATTTAACATCCATATTTATTTATTTATTTATTTATTTTCTTGGACAATCTGTATAATCTGTCCAGTTGTGTCAGTGGGGTGTTGAAGTCCCTGGTAGTTATGATACTTTATCTTTTTGGTAGATCTGGTAGGATTTGCTTTATGAGTCTGGACACTCCTGTGTTAGGTAGATAAATAGTTGGCATTGTTATGTCTTCTTATTTAATTGTTCCTTTTACCATTATATAAGGATCATCTTTGTCTTTCTTTACTATTGTTCATTTTAAGTCAATTTTATCTGATATAAACGTGGCTGTACCTGCTTTTAGTTTTTGTTTGTATGTAATATGGTTTTTTATCCCTTCACTTTGAGTCTATATGAATCCTTGTGAATTAGATGTCTTTTCTGGTGACAGCAGATACTTGGGTTGTATTTTTTTCTTCCATTCAGCCAACCTGTGTCTCATGAGTGGGGCATTCAGATCATTCATGTTGATTGATAGAATTGATGTGTGAGGTGCTCCTCACCCTGTTGGGTGATACCTTATTGCTTGGTTTTAACTCTTGTGCTATTGTTTTGTGTGAGCTCTAAGCTTTAGTTTTTGGATGGTTTTACTCTGGGTTTCTGTTGTGCTAATCTGTGTATAATGCAGTTCTGAGTATTTCCTGCTGGTCAAGGCTGGTCTTGACAAATTCCCTCAGCGTTTGCTAGTTGAGAAAAGTCTTTATTTCTCCTTCATATATGAAACTTATTTTTGCAAAAATAACTAGGCACTTATTTCTATTCTGGAAGTTGTATTTTAGAAGACTGAAGATGGGGTCCAATCCTTTTTGGCTTGTAAGGTCTCAGTCCAGAGGTCTGCTGTTAGCCTCATGCATTTTCCTTTGTAAGTTACTTGATGTTTTGGGCTTATGGCTCTCAGGAGTTCCTTCTTTGTGCTGACTTTGGCCAGTCTAATGACTATGTGTCTTGCTGATTGCCTCTTTGTAATGACTGTCCCAGGTGTTTATTGAGCTTCTTGTACCTGAGTGTCTAAATCTCTAGCTAGACTAGGGAATTTTTCCTCAATGATTCCCTAAATAAGTTTTCTAGCTTTTCTGTGTTTTCCTCTTCATCCTGAAGGATGCCTGCAACTCTTATATTTGGCTGTTTTACATAAGCCCTTATTCCTTGCAGGTTTTGTTCATTCCTTTTAGTTCTCTGTTTTTTATTTTTGACTGACTGGGTTTATTTGAAAGAGTTGTCTCTAAGCTGAGAAATTATTTCTTTTGCCTCATCTATTCTTAAAACTTTCCATTGTGTTTTGTATTTCTTTAAACAATTTTTTTCACAAGTTCTATTATTTTAGTATGTCAATCCCTTTAGTGAATTTTCATTCATTTTCTGAATTGTTTTTATGTTTCCCTTGAGTTCGTTTTCTCTTCGATTTCATTGAGTTTCCTTATAGTACATGTGTTGGAATTCTTCATTTGTCATTTTAATATTTTCATTTAGGTTGATATCCCTTACTAGAGATCTGTTGTTCCCTTTTAGGGGTGTCCTTTCTCTCTGACATTTTCATAGTTCTGGAGTTCTTTTAGTGATTCTGTTTCATCTGGGGCAGGTTTCATTTATTATTTTTGGATTTTCTTTTTTTAGATGGGGCTCTTTGATAAGGGAAGATGAAAGTCTTTGCAAACTTTTCTCTTTCCTTAGCCTTGTGGTTTTCTTATCAATGTGAATTGTACTGGCATAACCAGGTTAATCTTTGAGACAGTAGGTCATGCTTTCGACTAAGAATCAACCACATCCTGTATCATCCTGTATGACTGAGTCAGTAAACTTTGTAAAGGGCTATACAAACTGACCTCCCTATCAGTAGTTTGTGCTTGCTGGAAGGAACACATTGCACAGTTGTTTTTGGAACCTGTGACTGACTCTAGCCTTATCAGGAGACCATTTAAATGCCTCAGGTGGTGAGTGGGGCCATGGAACTTCCGGTGAGTCCTTATTCTCTACTATAGCAGAGGTAGATGAGGGAGTGAGGTTGGGTGAGGTTGGGTAGGGTTGGGTTGAGTGAGCCTGCTGTCAGGCTCAACAAAAACTGATAAGGCAGCTGTTTTGGTGGTCATTAAAAGTCCACTCCCAGCTTTCTGGGGAAAGCAACCAGAAAGGGGCTAAGGTAGCCCCACCTAGCCAGAAAGTCTGTCTGTGGAGGCAGGGCCATTTGAGATCCAGAATCTGGCTGTCAGTAGCAGGTTTTGCTCTTCTCCCCCACTCCTCCTCTGTGGTCTTTCTCTGTGTCTGCCAGCAAGCAGGATATTAAAACTTGAGTTCACCATGATGATGCTGTGCACTGGGAGCTTCCCTGTCCAGGATTCTGGTCTATTCTGAGAGTGTGGCCTTCCTGTCGGGGTAGGGATGCTTTGCTAGTGTGCCACAGGTGGGATCCACATTCTGCTCTCTTTTTAGTTTGGCCTACAAGGGTTCCTTTTCCTCCTGAGATTAGTTTGCAAACCTCCCCTTTATGCTCCCAAGCAACACAATTGAGTTCTGGGGGGATGAGATCTGACCGTCAGGCCTGGGCCTAGGTCCTTGAAGATCACTCCCTGAGCATGCCAGCTAGAAGTGTGCTGGTCCTGAATTGCCCATGGGGACTCAAGCAGATTCGATGTCTCTCTGCTTTGGGACTCTGGTGGAGCAACTGGGCAAGTGAATAGGGAGCTCACAGTCTAAGCACCCCTTAGTCCTCTGTAGGTTTATAAGGGTATGCCCTGCTCTGGTGGAGCAACTGTGAGTGAATAGGGAGCTCACAGTCCAAGCACCCCTTAGTCCTCTACAGGTTTATAAGAGGAAAGGTTTGAACCCCACTCTCTGTAGAAGCCCCAACAGAGGGGAAGCAGCAGCTCCTGTGAACCCCTCTCTCAGCAGCCATAGACTGGGAAAGAGAAGGGGAGGAAAAGTGTCTGAATGGAGGACAGCTAGCACTCTGGTCATCTCTGTCCCTCTTTCTGGAAGGCAGCCCACCCAGATTGTCCAGGATGTGGGGTCTGTTGCTTCTGTAATCTGGGCTAGAGTTAGGGAATGTTTGTGTGGGAACTGAGCAAGATGAAAACTGAAAGGCTGAAGCCCCAAGGGGAGGGCAAAAGTTCACAGTGGGCAGAAAAGTAATATGGTGCTTGCTGTCTCAGCTTGGGTTTGTGTGATCAGAAACACCTATGGGGACTGGCAGACAGACTGGTGCTTCATCTTCAGGAAGCTTCCAATTCACTTGTGGCAGCAGCTTTTGGGCTCACAAGTGTAGAAAGGCTGTCCAGCCATCTGGGAACCTGCTGACTTTTCACCCCACTTACCCTTTTCATTGGACTCCAACTCTCTCCTGGGTTGATATCTGCTTCCTGTTTTGCTCTGCAACTTCTTCCCATGGAATCTCTTGTAGGTTCTGGCACTTTCCCCTCAGAATTATACCTGATCTATCATTATTTGTTTAATTTTTAATTTTTCATCTAAAACTTTTCCTTTTTTCTGAGATGAACTGGCAGCTGGTGTCTCTGGTCAGCCATTTTCTTTGTTCTCTCTCTTTTTCTTCAGTGAGAAAAATGTGAAGAACTTTAGAGAAATAATATAGATCTTATGGTTGTCAAATATTTCATTACAATTTTGGGATATAATGAATGTTAAAATATTAAAAAGAACAATTTGGGAAAATCAGTCATGCATTATTTTTGAGAAAATTGCTTTAGTTGCCCCAAGCTGATCAGAAAAATATTTTTTCTAAAGATTAATGGATTTTCAGACTATTTCTGAGTACCATTCACTAAAGAAAGTGAATAAACATGTATTTTCTTAGCAATAATGCTTTTCATATTGCTGTAACTTAGAAATTAGTAGTTGTTAATACTTTCATATATAATCTGTATTGCTGAAAGTACTGAAATGATCAGTTTGACATACATGATAAGTCTAGAGTAAAAAAAAGTGTATTTTATGGTTTGCAAAGAAACAGCAATTTTTTTCTCATTTGTTGTATAACTGAACTTAATTGATAAATATATGACAACATAATGCCTTGAGTCTGATAATGTGGAAACATTTTACACATATTTAGCAAGAATCTATCAAAAGATACTTTTATTTTAAAAAAATACTTTTCTCTCCTATCAAAATTCTTTATAATGTCTGCTAGTATTAGGCATCTGATTAGTGAATTCTTGAGGGGTCTATTTCAAATAGGATTATCAAAGGAAATAAGAATATTTTAATATTTATATAAAATTTTGTGCTTTATAATAAACATCTGATTTTTTTTTTTTTTTTAGCACAGTTTTTGGCCAGGGCTGGGTTTGAACCTACCACCTCTGGTATATGGGGCTGGTGGCCTATTCCTTTAAGCCACAGGTGCCACCCCTAAAACATCTGATTTTTTTAATTTGTGAACTAGAAATTAAGAAAATTTACTGGGTTTCTTACAGTAAAAATGCATTATGTTTTCTTGGGCAGGTTTTTCTCTGTGCATTTGTCTTTTGAAACTGAGTCCTAGTTGAGGGTTCATTTTTGTTTTTTAAAGGAAACTGACATCCCAAGCCGAATTGCTGTAGTGGAGACCTGAGAATCTTTCACATCACTGCACGGGAGTATTTTCCATGCCACTAATCCCCAGTGGGTGCATTTCCCCCACCTTAAGTGAGATATTTCTAAACATTACCATTTCAACTGAAGTTATTTGATAGATCACTATTATTTATTGATACTGTGTAAGTCTTGCTGCCAACATAATCTTAATACGTCATTACAAGTCCATTGGGTAAGCTGTTTTTCCATTTCTTAAGCTTTAGTGCCTATGCTGTATGGATCTGGCATCTAATAAATCACTGGAGGGCCTGCAAACACATTATATTCCTGTAGTTGAGACTGTCTAGACAAAAGTGCATGGAGAGATCTTTCCACTCTAAGTAGCGGGAGAGCATTTGTTTGCCACAAATTGGTTCTGAATCAATTGCTCAGAAACTTGGCATATCCAGGCTTACTTGGATGCCGGAGGAGAGCAAGACTAAATGCTGCGTGGGGTGCTTTTCTGCCTTTGGCTTAATTGAATAACCGAGAAGCAATGCCTAAGAAACAACAGCCCTGTGGGAGAATAGCCTAGAATCTTACCCTTTTCAGATTTGAGAGTTATCGTACCAATCTTTATGTTCTATGACCTTTGTTTACAAAAATATATGAAAGGTTTTTTAAAACTGAGTAAGTGATACTATTAAGGTTGTACAGCAAAGAAAAAAATAAGAATAAAAGAATAGGATATTCTTCCTGAGAGATATATTAAGTATATATGTTTATCCTATTTCTCCTGTGACGCTTTGAGGGGTGTGTGTGTGTGAGAGAGAGCGAGAATGAGAGAGCAAGGAGGGGGAGAGAGAGAGACAGAGGGAGAGAGGATGTTTCATTAGTGAGCTTTCTGAAGCACAGCTCTTTTTCCATTTTAAAGGGAAATTTGTTTTAGAAATGATCTGGGATTGTGATAGGCTTCAGTTTTTACCCTTTCCAAGGGGACCACTAGTAGTCTTCTTAACTATTGCTTGTTCTTGAAGGTTAAGTTAGTGCTCAGCAAATTTCTTAGTAATACGGGGTTCAGCATATCCCTTGAACTGTCCAGGCTAGTCTGTTGCTGTTGTTTGTTTTATACTAGGTTTTTCCCCCTTTCTTGTCTTCTGGGTATGTATCACCTAAAATTTTTGCTTAGCATATCCTCTTTTATGGCTTTCTTTAAATTTAAGATGATTTTGACAAAAAAATTATAAAAATGAGTTTAGGATCATTCAGATCTTAATGTCATAGAATTTTTATTCAGAAGTTTTGAATTAATTATCTTAATAATGTATCACCATAATATTTAGCTCTTTCAATGGATTTGAAGCTATTTGGTTCCATTTGTATGTGAAAGGGGAGGAACACTCCTCAGGGATATCTCTTACTTGAGAAATTGCTCCCTACAGGTGATCTGTAAAGAATACTGGTTTGATTGTTTACAAGTTTGAGTATGAACTTATTTTTCAGTATTCACTTGCTGTGATGACTACTCAAATCCCACTTCATTTTGGCTTTTCATTTCAAGATATTTGAATGTTGAAGAAATTGCTAGACAAGTAAATGAACACATTTGAAGGACATAACTGGGCAGCAATGACTTTCCAGTTTATGTCCCAAGTTCACGACCACGTGGGTACTCCTGGAAATTTGAGCTAAAGTAGAAATCAGGGATTTTATGTCCTACACAGAATAAAATTTTCAATAGTGATAGCAAAATTCTTCCTGACTTTGCTCAACCTTAAATTCTAGTGTTTCTTGAGATGATTGTGCATTGTGATTCTTGAGGTTCTGTATTTAGGTCTTTGACTTTAAAACACTATTCAGTTCAGATTCATAAACACTCAGGTCACCTTCTGGCAATGTGATTATACTTGTAATCATACAGCCTTATAAATATCATCCAGGGGAGCTGTGACTGCTTGTCTACATATTTGTGTTCATAGGGTTGGTGTCATCTGGAGGCAGATTGGATGATTATGGGTATGAAGTTATTGGAAAGGTACCCAGAGGCTCCTCCTGTATCCAAGTGACTATGTGATACATCTTTTTCAAAAGTAATCCCCTTGGATAAAGGTTCCAGACCTTGGAGTAAGTTTGGCAGACTTCATTTCTGTAATATATATGAGACTGGGCCAGTAGGAGGCCTCCCACTCTATGGAAAGAGGCATGGGAGAAGAAAAAAAAGAATTTCTGAAAGTATTAATTGGGGGTAGAAAAAGGAGGAAAGGTCCTTGGGGGAAATTTCTTTTGCTTTATAGCATTACCTGTGTCAAATCATTGTCATCTAAGATATTTCTTGACTTGTCTCATGTTTTTAAATTTAATATTTTATTAAATCATAACTATACATTTGTGGGGTACAATGTGATTATTTGATACACAGTGTGGAATGCTTAAACCAAACTGATTAACATAAGCATCACCTCACTTATTTTTTTGTGTTAAGACATTTGTAATTTACTCTTGGTTGTTTTGAAATGTACCCTTGTATTATGCACGTTAGGGGAGATCCCAACAAATGCTTCCCCCTGCCTCCTTACTGGACTATATTTGTGCTTCATCATTTGTATTAATGTGTAAGTCAGTATATATTGGTTTCACAATAGTTTTGAGCATGTTGGATACATTTTTTTTTTTCCATTCTTGAGATACTTTTGTTAATCTGTTCATGGGTTGACAGGCATCGAGCTGCTTCCATGACTTGGCAATTATGTATTGGGCTGCAATAAACATTCTGGTGTAAATGTCTTTGTGGTAAAATGATTTTTGCTAATCTGGGTAGATACCTAGTAATGGAATTGTGGGATAAAATAGTAGGTCAAATTTTAACTCCTTGAGAATTTTCCATACTTATTTCCCAAAAGGCTGTATTAGGTTGCAATCCTACCAGCAGTGTAGAAGTGTTCCCTTCTCTCCACATCCATGCAAACATCTGCAGTTTAGGAATTTTTGGATGTAAGCTAATGACTTGTCTCATTTTCATATTTTAAATCCTAGCTTTCCGAGTCCAGAGACTTAATATCTAACCCACTATGCCCTAGAATGAAATGTTGATTTTTTTAAATTCTTGATAATTAATACCAAAAAATCAACACCTCTAACCACCAATGTCAGTAGGGCAAAAATCCTTAAGTTTATCTTTTTCTTTCAGTGAAGAAGAGAAAACGTTGAAAAGCATCATCTAACAAGAAAATTATTTTAATAAGTAAAATTAAAAAAACTGTAAAATATCCTTTTTTCTCTTTTCCATGTATTTTGAGCATATGGATGCCTGGAATAAATTCAACCTAGAGGCCATTCTGAAAAGGCAGATAAACCAAAGAATTCTTATGTATGATTGGCAAATCTCGAGAGTGCTAATTTAGAAGAATGCTAATAAGTAGGATGCGTCTGTGAGCTTGGAATGTTCATCTAAATCTTCTCTCAGCTGCCAAATGAACTTGCGAACACTTTGGCCTAGTTCCGAGCATTGGCAGAATGGTTCTTTAGTTCCCATCGGTCCCCCTTTCCTCTTGCATGGAGACCTCTACCATTGAGAGGGGACATCCAGACTGACTCGGAGCCCTGGATTTCACCTCTCCTTGCTCCTAGGATGACACCTCAAGCTTAGCCCTCTACCCTACCCATCTCTTGTCCTACCTTCTCTCAGGCTCAGATTCTCGGTACTACGAGGCAACAGTTCTCTTATATTCTATCATAGCACTGTCCAATAGAAATATAATGTGTGCCACATTATGTGATTTAAAACTTTTTCCAGTTAAAAAGCCACATTAAAAATAACTTTAATAATAGATTGTATTAAACCCCGTATATACAAAAATATTCTGCATATTAGGAATATACACATTATTGAGATTATCTTTTTAGTATTGTTTTTCCAACTAAGTCTTTGAAGTATGGTGTTTATTTTATATTTACAACATGTCTCAGTTTGGGCCAGCTACATTTTAAGTTCTTAATAGCCATATGTACATGTATTAAACAGTACAGCTCAATCTACAAGCAGTTAACAGGAAAGGTAAAGAAAACCCTCCTCAGATGGCATTCAGCCCTTCTGGGTAGTGTATGATTGCTTTGTTAGCAGTGTCCTGGATCTAATGCATGTACTTCTGTTATTTCACTGAAAGACTTTTGGCAGATAGGATTCTGGAGGAGAAGGAGCTGTGCTGTGGCTGTACAGCTGCTGAGCATCTAGCCTGTGGCTTCCTGGATCTGCCTGAAGATGGGCCTTGCCCCCAGTCCTTCTGTGTAACATTGTGCCTCGTTCTCATCACGGGAAATTAAAAACGGATTTTTGAGCTTTGCTCTGGCACATATATAACATATGGATTTCTAGGTTTGGGGATGGGGTTCTTAGAGTGACAATTTTATAAAAAGTCTCATCAATTTCTAATCCTACCCATGTGGCCCAAACCCAGAATACTGAATCATCTAGGTACTGGAGGGAGGTTATTTGACCGGGGTTTAGATGGCAGCGTTCTGTGTTGCATTCCCCTTTCCCTACCCTACATCCCTTCAGTTTGGGTGGTGTGTTTTATCGCATGAAAGGGGAAGGACAGGAACCTTGAGAGGGAAAAAAATCCAGTGTGGAAAGTGAGACAATAACACAAAAAACAAAACAACGAAACAGTGTTTAAAATAATTCTCTAATGGCTTCTCCAAAGGAAATTTAAACTTGTATTCGATGGAGTAATTTAAATGATTCATAGTAAAAGTCATGCAAATGTATCCAATCATCAGTCAGGATGCCAAATGATGGTGTTAGAAGAATTGCACATCAAAGGCGAAAATCAAGTTATTTCACGTAGCAACTGGGGTTGTTATCCAAATTGAATAACCAAAATGAGAAAAAGTTATATCCTCCATCGCTGTAAATCAACAACAGTGGGCTCTACTGCATTTTTAATTGGCAGTGTGTTTCCCTTCATACGCCCAAATATGGATTCAGGAAGTACGTCTTTAGCTGCCTGGGCACTTTTATAATGCTTACCATTGCAGATGCAAGGGAGGTAAAAATGGGACCACAAGAGACAAAAGCTTTTGTAAGAATTGTAAATTATATGCATTAATGTCATTAAGCCATTACAAAATGCAATTTCTATGTGGGTTTAAAGCCAATTTTTAAAGCTAACTACCTACCAATTAATTCAAAAATAAATGGGGCTGTTATGAGAATTAGTCTTCAGTTTTGAAGGAGGTTTGTTTCAAATGTCAAAGAGTTTGTCCTGATGAATATTTGGATCAGCAAATGTTTCCTAGAAGAAAAGGAAAATTCTGAATATGACAAAAATCACACAGCCTTTTACTAAAGATGGCATGGGATAAAGAGAATTAGAAGTATTTAGTATTTTTGATTTTAGCTTTGAAAATGGGATGAAATCTATGCTGCTGATAAAACAGTTCTCTTGAAGCTAATTGGGTAGTGCCTTGCAGAAACTGAAATGCTTCTGCACAGCAGCAGACGCTAAGACTCTGAGAATCCAGGTGGTGGCGCCCTCATGGTGGCACAGAGTTTACATGCTGCCAGGAGCCAGGAGCCGCAGCAATGGTCTTCCACATATGTGCCCAGGTAGTCAGTGAGACTGTTCTGTTCAATGTAACCACATTGGATTGTATAAAAAAAACAGCACATATACCCCACATATGCATGAATGTATTCATGATCTATGTGTATTAGACTTAATATAAATAAATAAAAAACCCCAAACCACAGTTTTATACATGAAAGTTCAAAGTAAAGACATTAACTTTTTTTAAAGTAATAATCAGCACAACTCAATGACCTTTTACAACATTTCCAGTTGAAAAGTTAATTTCCCTCCTAAACTACTCAAGATGGGCAGCTTTAGGGTGGGAGCTAAATATGCAAAACAGTAAAAATGAGAGACAGGAGGTGAAGGTCACGTAAGCCCTAAACCAAGCAGACCAGCTGTGCCATGTTGGCCTTAGCCTGACTGACTCCATCTTATTCTCACCACGTGCTCTGCAATAGGGGCGTTCACAGATCACATACAGCTGATCGTGGCTCTGTAGGAGTTTTTGAGAGATGTCAGAATTCCAGATTTTTATGAGGAATTGCCCAATTTAAAAATGTTGGCAACAAATTCAAATTAATAAACCTAACAGAATGAAATAAAACACTTTGTGTGAGTCAAACTGTAAGGCAGGTGCATCCAGATATCCTTTGAATGGCAATCTCTGTTTTATTGCTTTTAAATTCTCTGCATTTCAATAGAAAGAAAAACTTCATGATCGCAATTTTCTTTTTGAAAAGAGTTTAGTGCCTCAAAGTAGGCCTTAATTACTCATCTGTTCTTATTTTATACAAGCCCTGTTCTGGGTCCATTTTACTTTGGATTGAGTATTTTCTGAGCTGTGAAATAGTCTCAGAATCCTTAGTTATTTAAGTTCTGCTCTGAATGTAGATTTTATCATAAAGCTGTCTTTAATTCCTTTTCCCTTAAGCCATCTCCCACGTATTTTTTAAAGCTCATCAATATAAGTGTTTGTGTCTGTCTTATTTGTTTCTCATGTTTAGAAGGGGAAAAAGGAGATTGATTGCAAGGGTCATAAAAGTAATGATGCATTTAATGAAAGCATGTATTTTATAGATAAAATAAACTTTAAAAAATAACTTGAAGCCAGTACCCAGATTAATGAAATGGAATGACCTTCAGTAACTAGTTTCTTTATAGTCAGGTCATTTGAACTCTTTCTTATTTTTATTTAGTTTTAATTGTTTTTTTAAATTTTAATTTTGATGACTTTATCCTCGTTACTCCAGATCCTCTATAAAACCTTAAACATTGCTAAAGGTCCTTGTAAAATTCTGAGCTCTATCAGAATTACGGAGTTTTTAACTGTGTAAAATCTGAATGACTTGTTGCTTTGGAAAAAAATGCTTTCATACTTCCTTTATTAAAAATAAATCTACCCAGATCAGACAATATTCTAAGGCATTCAGGTTCCTGCTTTCGTGTAGATAACATTCCAGTAGGAGAAAAGCCAGTAAATAAATAGAACTGGTTGTAGTTATATTCAGCCTGGAAAATAAGAACCAGTTTAGAGCTCTTGAACATGGCAAATTTATGATGGAAAGGTTGTTGTACCACTGCTAGAGTTGCTGAGAAGCCAGACAGGATGGTATAGCTACCCCAAAATTCGCCAGGTAGTGGGGAGCTACTACCAACCGTAGGGCTGAGGGATACTGTGAGGATGTGGAGTGGGAAGTTGAGGCCCTCCAGTGGGAGCAGGGACCCTGCCTCCCAGTCTTCTGCAATGTCTACCTAAACCTGCCAAGAAACCAAAGGGTAAGAGAGCAGGTGAAATGTAAGAGGTTGTGGAAGTATCCAGAAGAAAGTTGGTAGCCGTACCTGGAGAGTTAGGATATGTGAATAGGACTGTCAGGACTTACT
The DNA here is from genome assembly GCA_963574575.1 of Galagoides demidoff. Lineage (NCBI taxonomy): Eukaryota > Metazoa > Chordata > Mammalia > Primates > Galagidae > Galagoides > Galagoides demidoff. The sequence goes on from CAUYQV010115418.1 coordinate 21,248, forward strand.
CACTTCCTAAATGCAGAGTATGAGGGAAAGAGAGTCAAAGATGACTCCAGGGCCTGGGGTGTTCAGTGGTGTCAGATAATCACTGGGAGAGCAATTAAAATCAATCAAGATCAATCAAGATGAAGACAGATTATTAAGATTATCGTATTATTGAGATGAGAGCAGAGGATTGAATTTGGCCAGTGAAAATCCTCTCTGATCATTTTAATACCAGATTGAGTGGAGTGGTGCTAAAGAAAGCCCACCTGAACTGGGTTGAGCAGAAAGAGAGGGTGAAGGAAAAAGAGATAGCGGTTGTGAGCAACCATTGCATGGAGTTTTGCAGGGAAAGGGAGTGTTTTGGTGTGGTGGTAGCACTGACATCTGAACCACTCACTGGAAGCTAGAACACAATGGGTGAATGCTACTAACTATGAGGAACCATGATTTCTAGCCTTGAATTCTATGTGCAAGCAAGCTGTCAATTATATACAAGGGTCAATGAAGACCTCCTCACCAAAGGCCAGAGAGCCCCATGATGTGCTTCCAAGGCATCGTGTCTCAGAAAGCTGCTGGAGGATATTCTTTTTTCTTGAAAATTTCAGAATATTAGGGGTTACACATGTTTTGTTTACATACATTTTTTTGTACAGAGTCTAAGTTATAAGTGTGCCCTTCACCCAGATAGTGTGCCCAGAGCCCAGTAGGTTGAATTTACCTGTCCCCTTCTCCCCCTCACCTCAGCTTGATTTTCAGTGAGATTTGCTTCCCTATGTTCACTTAAGGGTTGATCGAATGGAGACACTGGAGGATATTCTTCATCAAAATGGGGACATAGACCCAAAAGAAGACTTAGGATCCAGGAAACAGTGGGAAGAGCTTAAAAATATGCAAAGGTAGGTTCTAGGACAGCTGTATGGCAGGCCTTCAGAGTAACCCTACCAGACAGGAGCAGGAAGGTGAGGAGACTGAGAGATATTTGTGGAGGAGTTTGGGTGTGTGTGGAGGGAATGGAACTGATATGTAATCTAATATGAAAGGCCAAATTAACTACACAAAAAACCATATAGAAAACAAAATTAAGAAACACTTTAACAAACATTGGAATGTTTGGGAAGGGTTAGGAATAAATTCATTAAAACCTTAGTAAATAAAAACTAAGACAAGTGTGTAGTTAAGAGGAAACACAAAGCTGTACGAGAGAAATTACAGTTGACCCTTGAACAACATGGGTTTGAACTGTGTGGGCCACTTATTCATGGATTTTCTTTCACCTCTGACACCCTGCAGCCAGCGAAACCAGCTCCTCAAAATCAGTGCCCACAAATCAGTAGCCTTCATACATGCCAATAACAGTCAAACTGAGAAGAAAATCAAAGCCTCTACACCTTCTACAGTAGTTCCAAAGAAGATGAGTTACCTGGGAACATATCTAACAAAGGACATGAAAGGTCTCTATGAAGAGAACTATGAAACCTTGGGAAAAGAAACAGCAGAAGACGTTAACCAGTGGAAGAACATACTATGCTTGTGGCTGGGAAAAATCAACATCATTAAAATGTCCATACTACCCAAAGCAATCTACAGATTTAATGCAATCCCCATCAAAGCACCAGTGTCATACTTTGAAGAACTTGAAAATAGTACTTTGTTTCATTTTGAACCAGAAGAAACACCAAATAGGTAATATAAGAATAAAAACAAATCTGGAGGGATCATGTTACCAGACCTCAGGTTATACTATAAGTCTATATTGATCAAAACAGCTTGGTACTGGCACAAAAATAGAGACATATAGAGACATAGATCTATAGATTTTTTTCTATGGAATAGAAAAGAATCTACAGAGGACCCCAGTCACATATCACCATTTGATCTTTGATAAGCCTAAAAAAAAATACTGGGAAAAAGAATCCTTATTTAATAAAGGGTGGTGGGAGAACTGGTTAGCCACATGCTAAAGTCTGAAACTGGATTCACACATCTCGCCATTGACAAAAATTTATTCTCACTGGATAAAAGATTTAAATTTAAGACATTTTTTTTGTTTCAATAAAAATTCTAGAAGAGATTGTGGGTAAAATGCTTGAAAGTATTGACCTGGCAAGACCCCTCCCCTCCCCCCCAGGCAATTGTAGCAACTCCAAAAATAAATAAAAGGGATTTGGTTAAGCTACAAAGCTTCTGTACAGCTTTGGTTCTTACCACAACCAAAGTAAGCAGGCAATCTTCAGAATGGGAGATTTTTGCATCTTATGAATTTGTCAAAGGCCTGAACTAGAATCTACAGAGAACTCAAATTAATCAACAAGAAAAGAGCAAAAAACCTCATTTATAAGTGGGCAAAAGACTTGAAGAGAAACTTCTCTGAAGATGACAGACGAATGACCAACAAACATAGGAAAAAATGCTCAATGTCTTTAATCATTAGAGAAATGCAAATCAGAATCCCTTTGAGATATCACCTAACCTCAGGAGAATTAACCCACAATCACAAAGTTCCAAATCTGCAGATGCTGCCATGGATGTGGAGAGAAAGGAACATTTACTCTGTTGGTGGGATTGCAAACTAATACAGCTTTTATGGAAAGAAGTATGGAGGATTCTTAAAGAACTAAAAGTTAACCTTCCATTTGATCCTGCAATTCCATTACTAGGTATCTACCCAGAAGAACAAAAATCATTTTACCACAAAGACATTTGCACCAGAATGTTTATTGCAACTCAATTCATAATTGCCAAGTCATGAAAGGAACCCAAATGCCCATCAATGTATGAATGGATTAACAAACTGTGGCATATATATATATATATATATATATATGACAGAATATATTCAGCCATTAGAAAGAATGGAGACTTTACATTTATGTTAAAGTATCTCAATAATGAATAAAAAAATCCAATGTACTCAATACTAATATAAAACCAATGTACAAGGGTAGACATAAAGTTCATGTGCAATTTACTATGTTAAACTATTTTAAATTGTACATAAAGTTTATGTCCACCCTGTATAAACAATTTCATGTGCCCAAAACACAAACATAGTACAGTGAGGGGAGGTGAGAGAAGGGAGGGTGACTGGCGGGATCTCACCTCATGTGCACAGTGTGAGAGTATTCGGCACGCCCCCCTTGGTGAAGGGCTCTTCTACAGCTTGAACTTTGCCTTGGAAGTGAGAACAGTGTAACCTAAAAATTTGTAGTACCCTCGTATTAATTTGAAATAAAAAGAAAAAGAAACCAAAGTCCTCCTCCTCCTTTTCTTTAACCTACTTAACACGAACAGTGGGGATGAAGACCTTTATGATGAAGAGTAAACACTTTTCTCTTCCTTCTGATTCTCTGAAGAAAATTTTCTTTTCTCTAACTTACTTTATTTTAAGAATATAGTACGCAACACATATAGCAATGGGTTGTGTTATAGATGTGTTAATAGGTGTTAATAGATGACTATGCTATCTGTACTGCTTCTAGTCAAGAGGAAGCTATTAGCAGCTTAATTTTTGGAGCATCAAAAGTTATATGTAGGTTTTTGGCTGCAAGGGGTTTAGCTCATGTTGTTCAGAAGTCAACTGTAATCATAATACAGCTATCTAATATTGCTCTGCAATGAACATTGATAATTGACTGCACAACACCTTCTGAGATAACTCTCCTGGGAAAATCTGGGAAGGAAAACATGGCATTGGGGTAAAGAGCTCAATTCTCTTTAACCAGAAAGAGAATTAATGAATGTTGTCTACAGTTGGCACACCAGGACATAGTTTAGCATTATCTAGAAATATGGAGGTAAAATGATAATTCAACAAAAAGGATCAAAAATTGCTGTGCTGTGGTATGAGACCACAGAGTAGGGCAAGCCAGGTCTATCTTTTATTTTAAGCTGTTACTGTTTGCATAGGTATTTTTTAAAATAAAAATTACTATTTTACCTCTCTGCTTGTGTCTTTTAAAAATGTCATGAAATATCTGAGACAAAAGATGATAAACTACTTGGTTGACACTTCTCTTTTGATGCTATGTTTTTACCTCATTTAATTATTTCCTACGGATTTATCTTATTTTCTCTATGAGACAAAAAGTGTTTTCCTGCGCTGTCCTTTACAATGGTGGAAAATAGCTCTTTCACATCAAGTCCTTTAAAATGGATATCCTTTGTTGTTTGATCTGTGTAGGACCAAGTGGACCCTCAAATTTTTTTTATTTGTTAAATTTAGTTGAATGATAAATTATGAATTACTTTTCTTTGGTTTAGGATCTAGAATTAAAATTCTTTTTTAAATAGATGCCCTAATTTCACTAAGCAGGGAGATGAACGGTGTATTTTAGACTCTTTCCTTCTTAGTCTTGTCTGAGACTAAGGCAATCGGAACCAACCATTTCATTTCACAGGTGAATTGATTAGCAGTCAGGGGTGCATTTAGTAGCCAGACTTCCAGGAGGGCCATGACAGTCCAGGATGAGTTGTATGATGATTGTTTTATAGTGGAAATAAATGATTGATAATACCTGCCCTCATCTTCTCCAGGGAAAGGGTAATATTTTTCAAGCTTTGTACTGTCAGCCTCTAGGGCTTTCATGACAAATTTGTTGGAGGACCTGAATAGATCTAATGTCCCTTCCTGAGGGCAATTTGGTGCTGCTGGCAGATACGTTCATAGGTTTTTATTAGGACAGGATATGTCAGGTAAAATAATATTCATTTTGTCCCGGCAATCTGTGGGTGGATCCCTGCCATGGTAAAGAGTTTCCCATTTGGGAATTGCATATTTATTCATTTCCCATATAAATATTTATTGACTGCCTTCCATATGCTTGGCACTGTGCTAGGTGCTGAGGTTATGGGGTAGGAAGCAATACGTGCTCTCATCTATTAAAGACAGGCAAGTGGAGTATGCAGAAGAAGTACCATAATAGAGGGGCCTGAAAGGATGCTTGAAAAACTCGATTTCTATTCCATGACAATAAATCTCTGGTAGTAGAGTGTAGCAGCTCATATGGCATATGGCAAGGAGGAGAGAGAGTTATAAGAAACACCTGTATAGCTCGGTAATATAACACTTGAGAGACGAGAACATCAGTGATTGGCAGTCTCTACACCTGTGGTGTGCAGAGCCAGGGGAGTGTGTCTATGAGAGGCGGTAGGAGACAGCAGTGGAGAGCGTACGTTCTATCATGGACCCACTCACTCTGACTCTGTCACTCTTCTGTCTGCAGAACACCTGCACGGAGTCTCTCTATGAAAGACTGCTAAGGTGTATTCTTCTTCCTAAGACTGCTTTACTCCTTTAAATGCTCTTTCTCTTCGTCTCCTTTCTGCTACAGCAATAGCCCTTAGGCACCTAAGAGCAATTGTTCCTGAGCAAGGTAGCCTAGCGGTCTGTGTCCAGAACCTAAATAAGTTGGGGGCTGGAGACCTGGTCAGTTCGGCCTGATAAGTGGCGACCATGAAGGGACCCTACCAGTAGAGTATTTCAGGTACCTCATAACTGGAAAAATATTTCTGATAAGGAGGGCTTTGTTTTATTAACTAAATTTATTACAGGTTATTGTGAGAGTATAAGCAACCAGGTCAAAATATTTGATTTTGTTACAGTTTGTCTTGTGATTCTGTCCCCCACACAAAAGTTGTGCCAACCCCCCTCCCGGTGTCCATTCAGTGAGAGCACCCTAACCCCCTCCTGCTCTCTTTATTATTTCTCCCCTGACCTTGAATTGAAATGAGTTTTTCTCCTGTGTGGGCATGTATCAGATCATCTACTGGCTTCATATTAGTATTGAGTGCCTTGGATTCTTGCTTTTCCATTCTTGTGATACTTTACTAAGAAGAATGTGTTTCAGCTCCATTCAGGATATTACAAAAGATGTGAGGTCTCCATTGTTTTTATGCTGAATAGTGTATTCCACTGAGGAGGCCTTTCAACCACACCTGTGTGTCTTCTGCCTGTTATCTAAAGCAAACTGACATTTCAACCAACAATCTGAAGTAACTGAACTTCGAAGTAACTGAAAGAGCCATGGCTATCGATGTTGAGGACTTTCTTTGCTAGTGTCATGCTCAACATCATCTATTTCTCCAGAACAGACTCTTAGCTGTAGAATTGGGTCAAGTTGCAATTCTAGAAACTTCTCTGCTAGGAGATAATACTTTAGCTGTAGGTTAAAATTCCTTCACAAAAGGAGGCTTTAATGTTCTGTCTTTGAGCCTTCTCAAAGGTGGGCCTGTTGGGAACACTGTAAGTCCCTGTGTCTTTTGTAAACCTACATTTGAGGTCTAACCATCAACATTTTCTTTTTCTTCCCTAAAATTCCAGGTGATGAATTTATTTGGATTTTGGATTCCATTTAGCAGGGCAATACTTGGCCACTAGTAGGTGCCACAGATGTTACCCGTTGAGAGACTAAATGAACGAACTGATGGATGAGTCCACCAGGGGCGGCATCTGTGCTAGGGGATTGTATGCGTATGTTATGAATTCCTCTCATAGCAAACCTTTATGTCGTAAAAGCTTCTAGCAATGTAAATCATCATGCTTCCTTTTTTACTTTTCCTCAAGAATTCTAATTGTTTCCCTTTGCTTATTTTGTGGCCACAGCTACAAGATCTCTTACCATCTCCCGTCGTCCCTCTCCCTGCATGTGTGCAAATGTCCCAGCAAATGCACATACACACAGCTTTTCTCACTTGGCCTTATTTCCTTTTTTGAAAAAGACGCTGTCTGAGTAATAAAAGACCCCGAGAATTCAGGTGGTAGCTCGCTGCTCTGTGTCTTTAATTTCACTCTGATTACGGTGATAAAGCACATATCTTGAATAAGTATTATCCAAACTAACATATAGTTTGGAAATCAATACCATTTTGCTCTTTTTTATATAAAGGAAATTCTATTATCAGCCATAAGTGGTATATATGTTATTTGCTCTCACTTCAACAATAAAGATGGTGTCACATATGCTATTAGGCTATATTTTCTTTCAATATTGAATTGTTTTGCCCTGCCCATCTTATAAATAGGAACAATTAGGGCAATCATAAAATATGAAGGTTTATTGAGTATTGTGATATGCAACAGAAATTCAGATTAAACTAAAGCAATTAAACCATGTTTTCCTTCATATTAGAGTCTGCCGAGTATAGAAGATGGGTTTTCGTGTGCACAGAACCTTCCAGCATCCTTCAGCTGCCTTGTCTGAATTCTGCCCCCCAAATAGATTTTGCTCAATTTTGTTAATCCAAATTTAGTAACTTCTAGAATTCTTAAAGTGCCTTAATTTGAACAGATGGTTTCCTAAATTCAAGATTAGTAAATTTCACCATCTATACAAAACAATACATAGATATCAGCTGGTCCCAATGGCACACTTCAGACTGAAACATTCTGGGTCTTGAGGTACTTCTCTGAAGTCACTTGGTTTTCTCACTTTGCAGTTCTTTCATCTTCCAAAAAGGAATAATGGTCTCACTATCCCTTAATAAACCTCCAGAGAATCTACAAGGGATGTTTTACAATGCAAAGCTCAAAAATAAAAACGCAAGATTTTAAAGCCTCTTTTCTCATAAACTGTGAGACAGATAGTTTTAGAGAACCACAAATATACAAGTCCTTTCAGAATTTGGGGATTTGGGGTTTGGAGGCAACCTCAAATACTTTGTTCTTTATCTTCAATCACATTATGTGACAAGTTTAAAAATGCAAGCATTATGATTTGTCTTGAAAAGTTGCTGGCTTATGTATTGGAGTGCAGGAAGATTGGAAAGGATTTCAGATAAAGTGGTAGCTTCTTTTTCCTGGGGATTGATTGTGAAATTTGGGTTTTGCAAATGAAAGCTTATGCCACAAAAGTTACTCGTGGATTCAAAATAACAGCAATCTTTGGGTTTAAATAAACCCATGGGGAAAATCACCCAGAAAGTTTGTCTTTGTCCAATCTACCTCCTGGGAAAATCAAGATAACGACTTTTCCTTTATTTTACTGGGTTCAAGCAACCAAGTGAACAGCTATGTAATTACTGAGTAGATATTGACCATGCAGTTACAGAGTAATTATTGTGTTATAAAAAAATAAGTAGCAGATAACATTTTTCCCTCCTCTGCTACTATCTTCAGGTCATATCCTAACATGGAAAATTAACTGGTGATTATATTTATAATATCTGTCAATACTCTTTTTGAATATTCTACCTTTTAGTGTAGTTGTATAGATGGCCATGATTTCTAAATTTTTGTTGGTTTATGTGCAAATTTGATTTGGGCTTCTATGCAATTTATTACAAGGATAACAAAAATAATACTCTTGTGATGCTTTATAGTCTTGAAAGGACTTTTACCTAAACCTCCTATCAGACAAGCAATAGATGGAAGACTCTTCCAGATTAAAAAATCCCCCAAAATTCTGGCCAAGGTGGGAGAATGGTTTGAGGCCAGGAGTTCGAGACCAGCCTGGGCAATAGCAACACCTCATCTTGACAAAAATTAAAAAAAAAAAAGCTGGTCCTGGTGGTGCCCCCCCCATAGTCCTAGCTACTCAGGAGGCTGAGTCAGGAGGAGTGCTTGAGCCCAGGAGTTTGAAGTTGCAGTGAGCTGTGATGATGCCACTGCACTCTAGCCCAGGCAGAGTGAGACCTGGGCTAAAAAAAAAAAAACCAAACCAGAAACCCCCCCCCCCAAAAAAATCTGGAAATATAACCACTGCTGTTCCATGCAGTTTATGCAGCTGAACCTGCCAGGCAGGGCGATGCATCCTTTTCAGATTCCTTGGCCAGTGCTGTGTTCACTTGTTCATCTTCCATCTTCAGCAGGCACATGCAGATTACTTATCGTGTGTCAGGCATTGCTCTGAGGGCAGAGGACCTACACATACAGTGTAGTTCATGGGCCATAGCAGGAGGCTGGGGGATTGGTTCTAAGCCAGAGGGATCTAGTACAGGGCGAGGCACTTGGAACAGAATGGGAGGACGTTTCATAAGATGGCTATCAACGTTTGTTGTTTTTGTTGGTCCTGTCTTGGACTCTCAACTCTATCTAAGAACAACCTTGGCCAAAGAGGGGCTTTTTTATCTCACACATAAGGAGTCTGGAAGTCTGGGAGTGAACAAACCTTGGGTCACAGACTGTCTACTGCTGTCTGCCCCTCCCCAGGGTGTAGAAGGCCTGGTTGTTAAAAACACACAGGGACTCACCTTGTGACGCTCCTGATGATGCTGGCAGGACAGACTTCAAGCAGAAGGCACCTGCTTTAACAGGTGGTGTTTTCTTTTCCTTCTGTTTGCAGACTGGAGCTCCACTCTGGTTTGTCCCTCTTTTTTAGGATGTGGCTGAAAATAGCAAGAAGGAGTCAGCAGATGCCAACTCTATGGAGAATTTCCCCTTGTATCTTTGAACACTGCTACCTTGGGTGATACCTGTTGTGCGTTCTGTATCTAGTAAGTGACTAATGTGACTGAATTCCACACCAGTGCATTTTAAAGGTCAGAAGCTTCCTAGTTGTCAATGAACTGATTTCATAATTCTCCCTCCCACTCATCAGATTTGGTGTTATGTGAATGTGACCCTGACATACATGTGATGAATGCCCTGAAAACAACCAACCTCATATTCAGACTAAAAGGAGGAGAGAGCAGGAAGAGACAGCATGGCTTTCATCTTACTGGCCCAAATGGACCTGCCACCAGGGTTTTAAGGAAGTAGGTTTTGGAATACCGAAGTGGGTGAGAATGGGTCTGAATGCTGAGTATCCACCCTGGGCACAGCTTCTGAACCTCTTTCTTGTGTTTTCAGTTCCTCTGTGGCTCAGTCATGGAATCTGAGCTCCACCAATCAGATCCATCTGCCTGAGACATTGAACTGACAGTGACCCGAGGAGATGACGGTGGTGTGGAGTCCATTCTTGTAAGGGTGGTAGTGTCAGCAGGAGCAGTAGCAGAGTGATCTGAGAGGCAAGGATTCTCATGCAGCCTCTGAGCCTGGCACTCTCAGGTCTGTGTGTGAGCTGTGGTGACTGCCCCACGGTGGTGGCTCTCACATCCTGTTAGGATGGCTGCTGTGGCCCAGTTTTGAGCACTATTCTTGGTTCTCTGGTCTCATTCTTTGGTTTCCTGGGCATTCTGTGAGTTGCCCAGATTCACTAAATTAGTTCTGCTTCAATTAACCAGACTTAGTTCAGCTTCTTGTAATCTAGCCCTCTGATTGACTCTGAAGGATTAGGATAGCTTGGTGGCTGCTTTGGGGCAAGATGACCAAAGACAGGGAGGAGAAAAAATGACTTTTCCCTGGGGTGACTAGAAAAATGCCAGCACCATTAAACTGAGTTCTAATAGGAGTACATGGGGTGGTAGTTGGCAAGTTGAGCATGTGATGTGTGGCACTCCCCAAGGGGAGGATCTAGTGGATTGGTGAAGATGTGGTCAGGAGCCTTTAAGAGACGTTAGATCTAAGTAAGTGTGTTGGGGGCCCGAGGGAGCCAGATCCAGGAGGTCTGGGCTGGCGAGGATGATAGAGTGAACTCAGTTTAAATGGTCTCCACTTCTATTTTTTATTGAAATAGTAAATAAGAGGTGTGGTGGCTCACACCTGTAATCCTAGCACTCTGGGAGGCTGAGGTGGGTGGATCGCCTGAGCTTCTGAGTTCAAGACCAGCAAAAGTGAGACCCTATCTCTACTAGAAATAGAAAAAACTAGCAGGGCACTGTGGTGGGCACCTAAAGCACCCGCTATTTGGGAGGATGAGGCAAGAGGATCACTTAAGCCCAAAGAGTTTGAGGTTGCTGTGAGCTATGATGCCCTGGCATTCTACCCGGGGTGACAGTGTGAGACTCTGTTTCAAAAACAAACAAGAAAAGTAAGTAAGAGGCTGGGTTTAGTGGGGCCAAGGTAGGAGGATGGATTGAGCTCAGTTTGAGACCAGTCTGAGCAAGTCTGAGACCTGCTCTCTACGGAGAATAAAAAAATCAGGCAGATGTGGTGGCAGGACTATAGCTCTCAGCTACTGGGGAGGTTGAGTCAGAAGGATTGCTTGAGCTCAGGAGTTTGAGGTTGCTGTGAGCTGGGCTGATGCCATGGCACTCCATGTAGGGTGGAAAAGTGAAACTCTGTCTCCAAAAAAAAATCAATAAGCAAAAGGTACATATGATATATGAGACAGGGTTATAAGTAAATGAGTAGAATCGGCTCCCAGATGCGTCCTTGTTTCCTTTTAAAGATTGGTCCACTCCATTCAGTGGTCAATGGTTTCCTCATAGAAAAAGAATCTTTGAGGCCAGAGAAGGTTGGGGCTGTGTGCTTCCTGTTTCGGTGCTGTTGTGCTGAATGTGTCATCCTAGCATGCTAGCGTCTGCCCACCACCACATCAGAGGACATTGGCTGTGCCACAGTGACACACTTTCATCTCCTGTGCATCATTGGGCCTACAACTAGTCTGGCCCTGGTCCATCAGAAGAATCTAAGCATTTTGTGCAGCCGAAGTAAACAGATATCCTGACACTAGAAGATAAGACTGTGTGATCTGCTTAGGACCTTGTTGAGGCATTAAACATCGATTAATTACGAAAAGCACAAGAGCCAGAGCAAAGAGCATCTCCATTAAGCTGGCAAGGTCCGTAGGAGAGGACAGCATAGAGAGATAGTTGCAGTGACCTGGGGGTTTATTTGTTAGAGATCACAGTTTTTCACTCTGATTCACTAGTGGCACATCTACCAGTGTTGCTAGAATTTGCTAAAAGAGATAAATTTCCCAGCTAAAATTTCCCAGGTATAAAATACGAAAGAGGGCACTAAGGGCATATTCTCAGCTGTGCAACTAGGATGTGGGGTCGGAATATGACAGTGGCCTTTGGAGGTGAAATATTAAGAGTCAGTAGAGTAAGCCTTCATCCCTGCTATCCTATGGCAGTAATTGATAGTGATAGTAGGATACTTCCCGGAGATGTTTCCTGATTTAATTCCCTGGAAAATTGCTGGCATCTTTCAAATCATAAGAATCAATTGAATTAGGTTTTACATTTTAAAAATGGATATGGAAGAATGTGGCTTACTTAATGCAGACTAGGTTCACAGCTGGACTGCACTTCCCAGACCCCCTCGCAGTTGATTCTAAGAGTGATGAGGGCCATTTTCAGGCCTGGGCCCTCGCGTGCACAGGCCTTTGTGCTCACAAGGAGAAAGCTGCTCACTGACCAATAACATCTCTGTTGGACTAGTTCACAGATGAGAAATAAGCCATTTTTTTGTGCGTTGAGCTGCTGAGACATTTGGGTATACATGTTACTCTAACTAATATGGACTGCTGTAAAAATGCCAGCATTTTAAGGCTTCATTAAAGCTCTCTGAGGTTCATCCAGTGTTTTGTGACTCACCGAACTCTAGGGACACAGCTAACTAATCACTTTCAGTTATTTTTTTTTTTTATTTCAGAACTGTTTACATTCTTCCCTTTCTGACCTCATTTCTCTAGCACTTTTTATTCCTCATCTTCAGGTCCCTTGGTCATTTGGTTTTAATTCTATAGTGTAAAAGAGAAATGTGGACTAAACATTTAATTGGGAGAGTTAATTACCTACATATAGTTTTTAGAGCTACAATTTTATTCAGAGGTTATGCATAGAGCAGTGGTTCTCAACCTTCCTAATGCTGTGGCCCTTCAATACAGTTCCTCTGGGTTGTGACCCACAGGTTGAGAACCACTGTCAGAGTGAAAGGAGAAACACTGAATGGCTAGGCTGAAGCAGAAGTTATCACCACTACCTTGCCACCCAAGTGCCATCAACTTATATTAGATCTGTTGTAAGCCAACAACACATTTCTTCTGTAGCTACTTCCTGAAAATATGACTTTGAACCCTATGCTTCCCAAACTCAGTTTTAGAACTGTCCATGTATATCCACTAGACCAAAGACTGACACCCTTTTTATGTCATGGGCCATATAGTAAGTATTTTAGGTTTTTGTGTATTTTAGGTTTTGTGGGCCAAATGGTCTCTGACACTACTACTTAACTGTGCTCAACTCTTGAAAGCAGCCACAGATGACATGTAAACAAATGAGCATGGCTGTGTTTCAAAGATGTGCATTCCCCCAAATAGGTGGTGGCATCAGAGCAGGGACACCTGCATGAGTTTGTATCTAGATGAAGCTAAATCACCAAAGAGCTTGTTGCAGAGAATATTTCTTTCAGCCTTTTGGAATCTGGTTTACTGTACTGCTGTGATAGCACATAACTCAACTTGCCCAGAGGAGGATTTTAAGACTGTGTATAATTTTTATTTGTCAATTATACCTCAATAAAACTGGAGGAAAAGAAGAAGCAATTGTCTTGCTGAATATCATGTTTCTTGTCCTTGATTATAGGGAGCTGCCCTGCCACTTAATGCAGTGCTTCCTTTAGGAGAAAATCAGCGACTGCCCTGAGCACCTGAAGTTCTTATCAACAGACAAAGGAAGTCTTAATTGAACGTGATTATGTCTTTGCACTGATGGCAAAGCATCTCAAGGGGGCGCCATCCTCCAGTGGTCATGTGTATCCTCTGTGTACTGATGCAGTCCTCGCCTTTATGGGAGCATCTACCATCTGCAGTGTGATGGGTGTGGTATACGGTGGAAGACAAAGTGGACCCTACCTGATTTAAATTATACACTTTTTTTCAAAAAAAGACATATCAAAGAATGTATGTTTATCTGAGTCCCATGAAATCCTCATTTGGATATATAAAAATAGATAGCCAAATGATCTATTTTATATACCATGGAATGGGAAGGACCCTTGTGTACTGCTTCCTATTTGCAGGTTGACTAATTCCTTAGCATATAGACTCATCACTCCTCTAGGATATCTGAGTCTCAAAACTTTATAATCCATATAAGGAATTGGTAGGTTATAGCTCAATCATCCACCAGTTAACTATTCTATTATGATTGAAGAAACTACTAAAAATCATGTAAGACCTCAGTAGTGATTTCTCAATAGGTCCTGTCTGTAGTTCAGTAATTATCTGTGGGCTGGCTTCTTATGTTGTAAGTCCTAGGATTTTAATGCTCATCTAGAACCTTTCTTACAACTAAACAGAGGAGGCTGTTGATGAGCTAGTTGCAGACTTCGTCAACTTGGATGAGAGGTTCTGAATTTGGAACACCTAAACCCAAGAGGAGCCATAAATGGGTTGTAGAGAATGCATGAGCTGCCTGTATTACATATAATTTTAAAATATGTACATATAAAATATACAGTATAATTTTATGGCATATAAAATTATGGCATACAATTATAAAATGTATGGCATACATTTTCCTGGGGCAAGTGTCCATCATTTCCATTGGCATTCTCAAAAGACACCATGTTCAGATGGCCTAATGGTTTTTATCAGTGCTTTTCAAATTGTCTATGCTCAAGGGATAGTTTCTTTCTTTTTAAAAATTTGCAATCTAGGCAGACTACCATTTTAACAAAAAGATAAAGATGAATTACCAGAAAAATGAAATGCTTGGAAGTCACAGCAGTGTCAAATTGTCATACAAATTTCTAAATGATCACTCTCAGTTTCTGTATTTATCTAGTCATAGACCAGTAATTACAAATTTGATTAGGACTTTGGTTAGAATCAATATAGGTAATGTGGTCAAGTGCATATAATTCTACCACAGAAAATGAAAAAAGACAGGTCTATTTTGACCATCATCCAGGAGTGGCCTCGTGAAGCATCCGACTGTTGGCCAGTTGTGGTCAGAGAGCCCCGCAAATAGCCAAGGCCCAAGGCCATTTGAGAGATGTTTTAGCCTTCGTGTGCACGGTGCTCAATATAACACTCACTAGATTGTGGCATTGAGTTAAGTGGGAATATATTTCATATTTTAAAAATCTTAGTATGGGCTCGGCGGCTGTGGTTCAATCGGCTAAGGCGCCAGCCA
>CAUYQV010115422.1:0-25081 GCA_963574575.1 Galagoides demidoff
TGGTCCCAGCTACTTGGGAGGCGGAGGCAGGAGACTCGCTTGAGCCCAGGAGTTGGAGGTTGCTATGAGCTGTGATGCCATGGCACTCTACCCAGGGGGACAGCTTGAGGCTCCGTCTAAAAAAAAAAAAAAAAAAAAAAAAAACAATGTGGAAGGTGCTGGGCACAATGGTTCATCCCTGTAATCCCAGCACTTTGGGAGGCTGAGGTAGGAGGATTGCTTAAGATCAAGTGTCCAAAAATTAGGAAGGCCAAGTGGCACATGTCTGTGGTTCCAGCAACTTGGAGCCTGAGGCAGGAAAATCGCTGGAGCTCAGGAGGCTGCAATGAGCTATGATCACACCACTGCACTCTAGCCCAGGTAACAGAGCCCAACCCTGTCTCAAAACAACAATCTGTCCTGGCTCAAAGAGACTAAAAGGCATAAGCAAATTCAAGGTATGAGTCCTGACTGGATCCTTGCTGGGGTTAAAACAGAAGTCATGCAGAGGATACCTGGGGGACAACTTGGGAGTTTTTAATTTGGACTGACTATCAGATGGTACAAGGAAATTATTCTTAATTCTCTTAAGTGTGATGATAATTTGATGGATATTTAAAGAAACATCCTTATTCTTAAGAGATAAGTTCTCAAGTATTTAAAGTACCATGATGTTTGCTACTAACTTTAAAATAGCTCAAGTGTGTATATATATATATATATATATATACACACACACACACACACACACACCCCAGACGTATACATGTGTACACATATATATGTATACTTTAAATGCTTAGGACCAGAAGTATGTAGGACTTCTGACTTTTTAAAAATATTTAGGAATATTTGCACATACATAATGAGCTATCTCGATAATGAGACCCAAGTCTCAACACAAAATTTATTCATGTTTCATAAATGCCCTATAACACAGCCTGAAGGTGGATCTTACACAGTATTTTCAATAATTTCTTTTCCGCACAAGACCAAATTTGCATTAAGTACTATGTGTGGAATTTTCCACTTGTAGAAGACCATGTGAGCACTCCAAAAGTTTCAGAATTTGGAGTAGTTTTGATTTCAGATTCTTGAATTAGGGGCTCACTCAACCTGTACATACGTACAAACACACACACAAACATTCAGAATGCAACTGGAAAATGTCAAGCATCCCAAGCATCTTAAGCAGAGGAAAGTTTTTTGTTTTTTTTTTGACACAGAGCCTCAAGCTCTCGCGCTGGGTAGAGTGCTGTGGCATCACAGCTCACAGCAACCTCCCAACTCCTGGGCTTAAGCAATTCTCCTGCCTTTGCCTCCCAAGTAGCTGGGTACAGGTGCCTGCCACAATGCCTGGCTACTTTTTGGTTGAAACTGTCATTGTTGTTTGGCGGGTCCGGGCTGGATTTGAACCCGCCAGCTCACGTGTATGTGGCTGGCGCCTTAGCCACTTGAGCCACAGGCGCCAAGCCAGCAGAGGAAAGTTAATACAGGGAATTGTTACAAAGATTTATAAGTAGTGTTAAGACTCCAAACCAGGATGGAGGTGAGGGCAGGGCCCCCTCCAAAATCAACAGCAGCAGGAAGACCCTAAAAGGCAATGGAGGTGGCTCCAGAGCCCAGGGCTGCAATGCCTGGCAGAAGTCGGACCCAGGGAGGACAGTGAGGCAGGAGCTGGAACCTGGGAGGACACTTAGCTGCTGCAGACACACAGCCCCAAGCAGAGTAGGACAGGGATGGACCCCAAGGCTATCCTATCCTATTTCCCCCGGGTGAAGCCTGAGCAGAGGTCAGGGGACACAGCTGTACTATACGTGACTCTCTAAACTACTATGTAAGGTCTTCATAACAAATTGGGAAGCCAGATTAATTTTAAACAAATTAAATGACCTGAGGTTCATGAGAATACAGGAAACCAGCATTCTCACATACCGCTCCTGAGTACTAAACCGTCACAGACTTTCTTGGGTGGAGAGGGGGACAGGGAGAAGGAATTTGGCACGGCGCTTCAAAATGCTTCAAACTGAGCACACCCACTGACCCAGTAAAGAGAAGTGTGGAGAGGGGCGGGAGATAATGAATCAGATGCTGTACTATGTAATAATACAGAATAAAAAACCAGCTGTACGTCTGCAACTGTAAGAAACAGTTTGAGTATGTATTACTCAATACTACTATGAAATCAATATACAATCACCTACACATTCATATGAATGGCACAACATAACTACAGTCCAGAAAGTAGAAGGGAAGAGGAGAGAGAGGGGAGGGGAAGGAGGGAGGAGAGAGGGCATTTGGGGGGACCTCACCTAATGTGCCTGATGCAATGGTACATTTCAAAACTATTAAGAGTATAATTGTGGATGTGATACTTAGTTCAATGTAAGCATTTCTCATTGTGTATCAAAGTAGTACACTGAACCCCATAAATGCATCAATGTACACAGTTATGATGTAATTTAAAAAATAATAAATTAAAAAAAAATAGTTTGAGTACATATAATCATCCAAACATGGTACGACAATTCAAATGGTGATCACAGAATACTCCATAAGGGGTCATTGCATCCTCAGTTGGAAGAGTCTGCTACCTACAGACACAGACAGAAGACAAGAATTGCTAAACACAATTGGTAGCGCTTATTTATATCGTCTGACTTTACACAATAAATATATGTGCAATCTTTCTTGAGACACAGTCTTACTCTATCACTTTGGGTAGAGCGCTGTGGCGTTATAGCTCACAACTTAAAACTCTTGGGCTCGAGGGATCCTCTTGCCTCAGTCTCCCAAGGAGCTAGGACTACAGGTGCCCAACTGACAATTTTTTTTTAGAGACAGCCTCTTGCTCAGGCTGGTATGGAACTGTTAAGCTCAAGCAATCCTCCTGCCTTGGCCTCCCAGTGTGCTAGGATTATAGGCGTGAGCCACCAAGCCCAACCTTGTATGTGCAATTTTAAAACCACATCATCTTAAGTAACTAGAATACATCCCTTCACTTCCCATCCCGTCCCCTCCTGCACTCAGTAATCCCCATCCAGGTCTTCTCCCTGCTTTTAAACTACTATCTCTTCAGCCCTGCCCTGCACCCTGCTACCACCACATTTAACTTCCTGGTGCCCTTTGATCCTGTCACTGAACCAGAGTACGAGTCACTTCTAATGACTCACTACATTGCCAAGGTCAAAAACCCAACATCCTTGGCCAAACACACAAAGCTCTTCCTAAACCTGTTTTTCATGACAGGACCCAACAATGCCTCACTGTATCTGGACCTTCAATTGTTCTGTTCACCAAGAACCCCCTAAGGATCCAGATAAGTGTCTGAGACAGAACTATCAGTCAAGTGAACTAATTAATCCTCACGTCCCCGTTTATTCTCCTCCACGTGTCTGGAATGCTTCCATCTCCATGCTCCCAATGACTCAAATCGTATCTTCCCAACTCCAATTCAAAAACCCCCTCCTCTATGAAACGTGCTCTAACCCTGGAGAACTTATCCAGACCTTGTCAGTGTCACTAATAGCCTGTTCCCCGTACATGCAAGGTATTTTGTTTATCTCTAGATAAGGTCCTCAAAAGCAGGGACCATCTTCAGCTTTTTTTTAAAGGACAGAACAAAGAACAAAGTACTGTGTTGTATAAATGGCATGTACCAAAGGGGGAAAAAAAAACCTTATTAGGTAAAGGGAAGAACTTACATAAGAGTTTCTCAGAGAATATAGTCAACAAACACAGGCCTGTACAGCGCTAACAACCAAGAGACGCCGTGACATGCTGTGCCCTGTCAGGACCAACACCCACGCACCCTTCAGCCTCTGCCTGCCTCCTTGAGCTGGCTCAAGAAATGCCATGTGGTTATTCTAGCTTATATCACGCATGAAATTTTAGATGTAACAAAGAAGACATCCAGATACTTATCCATTGCCACACAAAGGAGCCCAAATTGCAGTGTGAATGCCTTTGTCCTCACCCACAGAGGCAAGTCCCCAAGGTGATGGGTTCTGGGCAGAAGTGAGTTCGTGCCTGGATGAACTTGCCTATACTCCAGGAAAATGAGGGCAAGTCCAAGGTCACCATGACAAACCAAGTTCTCCCCACTCCAGTCCTGGCAGACGCAAGACTATGGCAGGAGCTGGGGCCCAGGGAACAGAGGCTTCCCTGAAGGAAGGAAAGAGGTAGCCAGTGGATACACGATAATCCAAACCCAAGTCCCCAAAGGTCAATGTACACCTATGAGATATTCTGCTCCAGAGCTTGAAATCTCTACTCGCAAGCTTCACCTCCACCAGCACCGCAGAGCTGCGCCCACCCCCTAATCCACTCCATCCTTTCACCCACGCCCCCCAGGGGTCAGCCATGGGGCGCATCTTATGTGCAACCCACCCTCCCAACACCACCGACAGTTTTCCCATCAGTCTTGCAAGATAAATATCTCTAGCTCCACTGTGTAGATGAGAGGAAGGACCAGACAACTTGATAAGTCACCATATGATCACCCCACACAACTAAGAAGACACGGCCAGGGCACTGTAGGCTGAGACACTGCTCTGATGTGACGGAGAAATCCACACCCTTTGGGGCACGCTGTCTCTCCCATGGGGTCCCACAGGTTTGCCCAGGGGACCATCCTGAAAGGGAGCAATGGAAGTGATAGCCAAGATAAAAGACATTTTCCCTTTAGAATGGTCAGAAAAAGAAAAACTGAACACTGTATCACCCGCCAGGTAATAAGCTGGACTGACTCCCCTGAGTCTTGCTTTACACTGCGTGACCTATCAGGAGAAACAAATTTAAGACGCATTCCTTTCTGGCCCCAGGCAGAGCTGGATTCAAAACTATAGAAAAAAACAATCCCTAAACAGATTAGAGTCAGGGACACCACGGCAGAGATTCACAGCACGCGTGCAGTTAAGACAGTGACTACTAAATCATGCACTGTTTTTAAAAGCCAACTGAAATGTTGAATGTTTTTCTTACACAAGGGTACCAAAAAAAAAAACGAAAAATGTATTCACATTTTAAGAAAGGAGAAACACTGTATTAAAATCATAATATCCGAGTCATGTCTGACTGATGTGATACATGATACAACATATGAGATCATAAACATTGTCCGTATACACTGAATATCACAATTTCAATTGTGTTTTCCTTTCTTAAAAATGCATATACTTTTTTTGCAGCCTCTGTATTTATATATATATATATATATGTATATATATATATATATGTTTTGTTGTTGTTGCAATTTGGTTGGGGCCAGGTTCAAACCCGCCATCCTCGATATATGGATCCGGCGCCCTAACCCACTGAGCCACAGGCACTGCCTGCCTCTGTATTTATAAAAAAAAAACAAAAAAAACAAAAAACCTCAAAACAACCAAACCTAACAGAATCTTAAGGTAACAAAAGAAAAGCTGATCCTCTCACATTTACTCTCTAAGTCCAATCAAAAGAATTTTTTCTCTCTGAATATCTCTTTGAAACATGATAAATTCCAAATGGCTCTGAATTCTAAAACACAAAACTTGACCCAAAGCAGCTCACCACTCCTCCCATCACATTACTTAATCCTAAATCTTCCTCTTGAGTTTTCTTATTTAAGGAAATCCTCTCAGATGACCTAACCCACGTATGTTAATTCCTTACACCTGGTGTACTAATGAGAAGAATGATCCCTAAGCTAAGACAGCAGAAGAGTCCATCAGGAAATAATGAATTCTGACAGGGAACTTGCACCTACCTCTGATTTCTGACTTAGAACCATCCTGGGCAAACAGTTACCCAGCTGTCCCTTGTGACCCCTGTGCTCAAATCCAGCAGACCCCACACCAAATGGGGTCCAGGTTAGAGTCCCACAGCACCACGGCATCACAGCACCAGTGTGGCCCCACTTGAAACCAGGCAGCAAGACAGTTCAGACCAGTCTCTCGGGAGGGTGCAGGGCCTTGCTCCTGATGCCTGCTCAGGGCTGCTGATGCCAGAGGTGGGGTTCCCATCTCTTTTCAGCATACTCCTACAAGGGGAGGGATCTATGATGGTATCTTCAAAAGAGGTGCCCACGGTCAGAGGGTGCTCCTGAACCTTGCCTGCATCTTTGCAGGCAAGAAACACATCGACTTTTAAGGAAGATTTTCAGCAGAGACAGAAAGACACAGACAGACAAAGGGCATATACAGAATATCATACACCACAAGACAGGAGCTATTCAGTCCATGAGAGCTCCTTGTTGCCCAGACTTATCCGCTTGTTTGTTCCTCCTGGACTCCATCCCCATCTGTTCACTTGCAGGAATCTTAACACAAATTTTAATTCCTGGCTTCAGTGTATCCCTTCGTGACAGCCCTCTTCAGTCCCACATTACCTATGCCCAGTCTCTTCAAAGCACTTAGAATTATGTCTTGAAGATAAGCACATTTTACAATTTATGGCCCTGATGGGTCTGATAGGCAACAGTCTCCACTCAGCAGGTATTAACTGGACATCTATGCAGCAGGCACTGATCTGGACACGGGGTGACAGCAGTGAGTGGTCCCTCCACTCCTAGAATCTGTGGTGTAGCAACAGGGACTCTCTCTTAGACACAGCCTCCACACTCTAAATGGTGTTTCTCAACCTTCTTTATCTCATGGCACACTTGAACCTACAGTTGAACTTCCACCACACACTTAAAGTATTTTGATCAAAAAAAAAGAGCAAAAAATAAGAATATACTCACTGTACCTTGAACTTCTTTGGAAAATAATTTAAGCAACGGTCTTTAAATTTTTTCATGGCACCACCTAAGATGTCTCACGACATACTGGCTGAAAATCATTGCTCTAAAGCATTCACTGATATCTGTTATTATCTCAAGCCAGAGATCAATTTGTATTCTTTATTAATCTGTTTCAAAATTTGGTGGTGTTAGATTTATTTTCTGAAAGGCTCTACTAAAACTTTACCTGGACCATTTGGTCAATTTCAAATAGGGCCAGCATCCATTCAAACCAGAATTTTTGTTTGTTTGTTTCTTTGTTTTTTGAGACACAGTCTCACTCTGTCACTCTGAATAGAGTTCTGTGGTGTCGTAGCTCACAGCAACCTCAAACTCTCAGGCTCAAACAATCTTCTTGCCTCATCCTCCCATGTAGCTGGAACTACAGGTGCCTGCCACAATACCTACCTAGTTTTTTCTATTTTTTGTAGAGCCTGGGTCTCACACTTGCTCAAGCCAATCTGGAATTCCTGAGCTCAAAGCAAGCCATCTGCTTCTGCCTTCCAGGAAGCTAGGATTACAGGTATGATTCACCATGCTCAGCCCTAACAAGGGGACATTTTAAAATAAGGGCTCCAAGATCCCTTATGAAATACATGTAAAGGGGACTGTAGATGTTAATTCCATATAATGCATAGTCCCTTAAACACATGGCTGATTCTCTGCTCCAATGAAGTTTTCCCTTACGAGACAGAATTTGAAATTTAGTCACCTATGCCTTCAATTTATTCAATTTAAGAAATTATGGTATATAGTATCTCGGGAAAAAGTATTAAGCAACACAACTGAAGCCACAATTACAACAGGCACAAATACAACTAGTCTGCACTGCTAATATTCTGTAGAATAGTTAAAAGTAAGGATCTGACAAAAGTCCTGCATGGACACAAGGGGAAGATCAGCTCCAAGGGAACTCAGGTGAAATGTAATTACACAAGTAGTAATTAAGGTGTGAAACAGACTACACCTCAAACAACAATAAAACTCGCACCTATAAACTTATTAGACGGGGGAGGGGACCAAACAGGAGCAAAAGTCATTTGTGAAGCTTTAAAGACACGCAGAGTATGGGCAACAAGAAACTCAGGCTTTGGAGAGTGCAAGCCCCATCTCTCCACAGCCACAAGAGAAGGCAATGAAATGATTCTGCCTGGTTAAGTGGCCTCACAGTGCGCAAGCTGTTTCCTCTTTGTGGGCACCTGAGCAAGGCCTTTTGTATAAACATGAAGAGGCTGGATTATCCCTGAGGTCCCTGTATTGCCCTACCAGTCCATGATACAATGTCACAAAAATGAAACACACCCCAGGCAGTCCCCCCCCCTCTAGTGGAAATGAGATAACCACATCTATCTCCAGCCTGAAAGTAATTGTGTTTTGGAATCAAGGCGTTACAATCAAGTCTGTAATAACAGTCCCAGTTCTCCAAGACTTTAGAATCAGTTGGGGGAGGCAAGCCATAGTAGCATAGGTACATGGAAAGTTCACTCATAATTCTCAATTATAAAAAGGAAGGGCCAGCCAACCAGTACAGGAATGACAAAAATTCTGTAAACAATAAAAACAAAGAACACCTCACGGGGGAAACAGCATCTCATTTCAATCAGGGGAAATCTTAGGACAAAGGCAAGAAGGTTCAAACATACATGGTGTGTTGAAACATCCAACAATAAAGCCGTGACCCAAAACACAGCTTCAGTGCGTGTGTTTTTACCTTATTCTTTTTTCTCCCCGTATGGTTGAGTTGCTGAGTTGAACCAACAACATATGAATTCCCTTCCCAGGCTAGACCATGGCAGAACCCTTTTTAGATCTGTGTAAAAGGTGCTAACTCGAATCCGTACTTAGTGTCACCATCATGTGTGGTGCTTGCCGTGACAATTATAAAATAAGGTAACACTCCACCAACAGAACAGCAGGTGCAAATGTGAGGCTCAAGGAGGAAAAAAAGTAGCATTTTTAAAGCAGTTTTTGGCCAGGGCTGGGTTTGAACCCACTACCTCCAGCCACAGGTGCCACCATGAAATTTTTTTTTTCCATCTAAAATTTTTAAGGATTATTTTATTGTCTCAGAGTTGCATTCCTCTCTACCACCACCACCTTTGTTGTTGTTGTTAAATCCTTTCTGGATAAAACTCTCAGCCCTCAAATTTGTTTCATCGTTCCTTAAAACATTGCCTTAGTGTACTGTATCAGCTCTCCCTGTTTATCAAAAGACTAATATAAATAGCAGGTCAACAAGACTAGACAAGGGAACACAAACTCGTTTGACGACTAAAGCCTAACACAGGCTCACAGGAGGGCGGGAGAAACCACCACCTGCCTTTGTAGTCAGACCTGTTCTGCGTCCTTCAGCCCGTCAGACGTTTCATATACAAACCTCAATCCAATCAGACGTTTCCTATACAAACCTCAATCCAATCAGATGTTTCCTATACAAACCTCAATCCAATCAGACTTTTCCTATACAAATCTCAATCCATGGCCCTTTTTCCTTCTGCCCACCACAAAGACAAAAACATTTGAAGCCAAATACAGATTTGGACTATGAATTTATCAAAATTAAAGTTTAAGACTTTCAACTTTCATATTATAGCTCTGTGCTAAATATAAATATGACTCAGTTGCCATAAAATCAGCACATTCACATATGAGAAATAGGCTGTTAGAGCCCATTCTCCCCGAAAATCTATGAGGCTGAAGGAGTCAGAGAGCAAAGCCCGTGTGGTCTGGTGGCTTGTTTTGATGTAACGCCTCCTGGTTTTGTTCCAGCACAGGCCTGTCCCACAGTCATCCAACATTCCTGCAAAAGCTTGTCTGGGCACTGGATGGACCCAGAAACAATGGGATTGGCACCAAAATTTCAGCTCAAGGTATAAGGTATGCTAGGAAACAAATACGTCTAGTTTGCATTACTGACATCCTATTTATTATTTATGGGTCTTGGTTTGCCTTACTTTTTAAAAATTTGCCATGTACATAATGCCATTTTGGACTCTTTTCAACTCACCTAACATTTGTAATTAAGATATATGCCTGAGTATATACCACAAACGTCATAAAATATTCCCCAAAAATGTAGTAAAGTAAGTCTACCATAATGTAAACAAAATTATTTGCCTTTAGAGACTGTCCATCTCACGTAATTAAAAGCCACAATGGGAAGATGAAGAAAACACTTTCAGGCTAATCAGAGGGCATTTGACAGGACTTTGCTCTGTCTTATACACACCAGAAAGGCTACAGAAGTAACTCAGAATGGGGATTAGTTGGCTTTAAATCTATACCAAATACTCAAACTATCCCTGAAACAGCTTGCCTAAAGGAATGCAGTACTGAGGCAGACGTGGACTCAGTTACATACAAATATTAAGCAATGTCTCTCTCTTTACAAACACCAAAGAAGCTGACAGAAGAAATCAACTCCAGAGTTGAGGAGATTGCATTCTAAAAATAACAGAATTCTAATCTTCACATTAAGTTATTTCTTCCCTATACCTCCATCCTGTCTTTGAAAAGAGTCAAACAGCTGTGGGAAGAGCAGGGTGTGAAGGAAATCATGTCCAAAGAAAAGAAACCACAGAAGCTAAACCCCAAGAACACTTCAGCTGCACACACAGAGATGCTGGGATGAGCAAGCAACGGGACCCTCAGTGCCCAGCCCATCTCAGCGGCTGGGCTGCCCGAGAGCACTCTGAGCTGCAGTCACAAGGGAGACTCTGAGGAGGACAGCACCTGACACCCACTAAAAGTTGAGCTAAGTGACCAGGAGAACTCAATCGCTGGCAGGGAACGGGGGAACCAAAGCCCCTTGTTGCCCATCTCAGATCACACAACACACTGCTGTATGGGCATCTCTGCAGCTGTCAGAGCCCCAGCTTTCACCAACTGGGATAAAAATTAAAGAAGAAAAGTGGAGATCCAATAGGACAGCTCCGGTGATCTGGCGGAAGATGTAAGTGTAGAGGTCCACTGCTAATCCGCATGATGTGAAAAACACATTTGGGGGTTATACCAATACCATCAATTAAGAATATACTAAATTGTAAATACGGCAACACTAGAAAATCAATGGCTTTAATATTGTCTAAACAGTAACAAGATTTCACCCATCACCATGAGGTCAGCACCCTTGCTATTTCCACTGGTTATCCCCCACCCAGAAAATGAACTACAGTGCACTGAGTCTGGGTTTTAGTAAGAAACTGACTCCATGCTTCTGCACAGGGTAGCAGGGATACCAGGAACCCAGAAGACATCCACGGAGGGGTTATGACAAGTGAGGACTGAAGAACCGGCCTGGCCACTACTGTCAAGGGACAGCAGGTCAGGGCTGCACTGAGTCAAGTGCCGTGCCCTGTGGTCAGGGCTGGGCTGAGTTCAGCCATGCCCTGTAGTCCTTCCGTCTCACTCACCACAGCTGGACACACCAGCCCTTACACTTCCTGTGCACACCTGCCCCACAAGTCTCCTTACCTGCACTGGAAAAGCTACTTAAGGCCTTGATCTGAAAAAAAAATTTTTTTTTTTTTGAGACAGTCTCACTCTACTGTCCCAGGCTAGAGTGCATAATCATAGCTCAAGGCAACCTCAGACTCCTGGGCTCAAGCCATCCTCTTGCCTCAGCCTCCCAAGTAGCTGGGACTACAGGTGCCTACCAAGACGTGGCTATTTAGTAGAGACAGGGTCTTGCTGTTACTCAGGCTGGTCTCCAACTCCTGAGCTCAAGCAATCTGCCCCCCTCAACCTCCCCCAAGTGCTAGGATTGCAGGTGTAAGCCATCACACCCAACCCTCTCAGAAAAACTTTGAACTTCCTACTTTTTTTTTTTTTCCAGCCTCCTGAGTAGCTGGGACAACAGGCGCGGGCCATAATGCCCAGCTTTTTTTTTTTTTTTTTGGTTGAAGTTTGGCCGGGGCCAGGTTTGAATCCACCACCCTTAGTACATGGGGCTGGCGCCCTACTCAATGAGCCAGGGGCGCCGCCCAAACTTCCTACTTTTTTTTTTTTTTTTTTTTTTTTTGCCTCTGCACTGAGGCCATCACAAAGCACTTTTTTTTGAGACAGAGTCTCACTTTCACCCTTGGTAGAGTACCCTGGAGTCTTAACTCACAGCATCCTCAAACTCTTGGGTTCGAGTGATCCTCTTGCCTCACACTCTCAAGTAGCTGGGACCACAGGCAGCCACCACAATACCCAGCTGTTTTTTAGAAATGGTGGGGGGGGGGCCTCACTCTGGCTCAGACTGGTCTTGAACCTGTGAACTCATTCAATCCACCTGCCTCGGCCTCCCAAGTGCTGGGTTTACAGGCGTGAGCCACCACACCCAGCCCACAAAACATTTATTTAACTACCTTTCAAAACACAGAATCTTCTTTACCATGTGTGGCCTAAGCACATGGATGTTAATTCAATATTATTCCCATCTGCAAAATATATCTATCTATACATATACTGAAATACTGAAATATTGAATGTTATAACTAGTATCCAGAATTTACTTCAAAAGGATGAGGTACAAAAAAAAACAAGAGTGGCCAAAAATGTTAATTGTTGAAGTTGGGTGAAAGGTACACAGAGACACATTATTCTGTTAACAACTTTAGCACACTTGAAAGTTTCCCTTAAAGATAATTAAGGCCAGGCATGGTGGCTCACACCTGTAATCCTAGCACGCTGAGAAGCCAAAGCAGGTGGATTGCTTCAGCTTAAGAGTTTGAGAACAGCTTCAGCAAGAGTGAGACCTCGTCTCTAAAACAAGCCAGGTGTTGTGGCAGGTGTCTGAAGTCCCAGCTACTCAGGAGGCTGAGGCCAGAGGATCACTTTAGCCCAAGAGTTTGAGGTTGCTGTGAGCTGTGATACTACAAGCACTCTACTGAGAGCAACAAAGTTAGGACTCTGTCAAAAAAAAAAAAAAAAAACAACCCTACTGACTTGAACAGGTAAATTTTTGGTTTCTATGTATCCAACAAAACTTTAAGAGAAAAGTCAACAATTACAGGTCAGATAGACACAAACACTCCCCCACCTCCACCTCCCTGGCTTACACCTGCCCTCCACTAACAGTCATTCTGCTTCTTCTCTCTTTATGGTTGCCTTTTTTTTTTTTTTTTTTTTTTTTTTAGTGACAGAGTCTCACTTTATCACCCTCGGTAGAGTGCCATGGCATTACAGCTCATAGCAACCTCCAACTCCTGGGCTTAGGCAATTCTCTTGCCTCAGCCTCCCAAGTAGCTGGGACTATAGGCGCCTGCCACAATGCCTGGCTATTTTTTTGTTTGTTTGTTTGCAGTTTTTTGGCCAGGGCTGGGTTTGAGCCCACCACCTCCAGCATATGGGGCCGGCGCCCTACTCCTTGAGCCACGGGCACCGCCCTGCCTGGCTATTTTTTGTTGCAGTTTGGCCGGGGCCGGGTTGGAACCCGCCACCATCGGTATATGAGGCCAGCGCCCTACTCACTGAGCCATAGGCACCCTTCATGTTTTGTTTTGTTTTTTCTTTAAAGGAACATAGTGCTTTTGATTTCTGTAACTTGCTTGCCCAATTTTCTTTTCTTTTCTTTTTTTTTTTTTGTAGAGACAGAGTTTCACTTTATCACCCTCAGTAGAGTGCTGTAGCATCACAGCTCACAGCAACCTCCAACTCCTGGGCCTAGGTGATTCTCCTGCCTCAGCCTCCCGAGTGGCTAGGACTACAGGCACCCACCACAACACCTGGCCCTTTTTTTTGCTGCAGTTTAGCTGGGGCCAGGTTTGAATCCACCACCCTCAGTATATGAGGCAGGCCCCCTACCCACCAAACCACAGGCGACAACCGACTTTCCAAATTTTCAAGTTGGTGTCTATCTCAGATAAGATCACAAACTTCCTTCAGCTCAGATTACTGATTATTTCAAACAATGTTTTAAAAATCAAAATGTATTCAGTATCAATCATGTCACAGTAACTAACCTCAGCTGTAGGATGTTAGAAAACGTTCAAACTTCCCATTTTTCCACAGCCAGTTCCCTGGTTGGGGAGGTTAAAAAACCCAGCCACTTGGTACATTTGCATCATCCTAGCACACTGTGTTTTAAGATATACTCCAGTATCCACCAGAGGTGCTGAAGGTGCTGTAGGCTGGACCACACAGCATCAGGCCTGAGAGCCCCTTTGCCTCTCAAGCTCCGCACGTCTGTCTGCACTT
The DNA here is from genome assembly GCA_963574575.1 of Galagoides demidoff. Classification (NCBI taxonomy): domain Eukaryota; kingdom Metazoa; phylum Chordata; class Mammalia; order Primates; family Galagidae; genus Galagoides; species Galagoides demidoff. The sequence goes on from CAUYQV010115422.1 coordinate 13,925, forward strand.
CAGTGATGATCTGTTGCTTCTATTAAAACCCAAAGCCACCAGCAGAGGGCACTCCACGAGCACACAGTTTCCTATTCTTGCACAGAGAAATGGAAGTTCTTACATCACCGAGAGGAAGCATAGAGGAAAAATGTATGTTTTTTATTTTTTGGTAGAAACAGCACTTCACTCGGACACTGAGGCTGGGACTACAGGCACATGTCCAGATAGTATTTTTATTTTTTTGCAAATGCCAGGGTGGGGGGATGCTGGGTCTCACTATGTTGCCCCAGCTGGTCTTGAACTTCTGGCCTCAAGTGATCTGATCCCCCCCCCACCTCTGCCACCCAAATTGTGCCCAACTCTAAAATTACATTCTTAATGGAACCTTCATATCCACCACAGGGACAATTTACTCAAATTCAAATAGACTCAAGTGTTCATGTGAAAAATCTCAGGAGGTTACAAGATACATCCCATATTGGTCAAAATATTTTTTAAGGTAACACTTCTTTTTTTTTTTTTTTTTTTTTGAGACAGAGTCTCACTTTGTCACCCTCAGTAGAGTACAGTGGCATCACAGCTCACAGCAACCTCAAACTCTTGGGTTCATGAGATCCTCTTGCCTCCCTCAAGCACCCAACACAATGCCCAACTATTTTTAGAGACAGGGTCTAGCTCTTGCTCAGGCTGGTCTCAACCTGTGAGCTGGCAATCCACGCACCTCAGCCTCCCATCAGCCTCCCAAAGTGCTAGAATTCCAGGTGTAAGCCACCACACCTAGCCCTATAACACTTCTCAAGGTTAAAAAAAAAAAGCCAATGCAATGTAGCTGTAAACTGCATTGTGATCCACGTCTCTCCTGCAACTAAAATGACCTTCCAAATGATGCCTATTTGCAAAAGCTTGAAGGAGCACCCACTTACTTAGAGTGGTAGAGATGGCACTGCTGTTTATTTCCCTTGGGTATCTTACAGTCTCAGGCTTTTTTTAAGCTCATACCTTTTTTTTTGAGACCATCTCAAGCTGTCCCCTGCTGGGTAGAATGTCCTGGCGTCATAGCTCACAGCAACCTCCAACTCCTGGGTTCAAGCGAACCTCTTGCCTCAGTTTTTTCTATTTTTAGTAGAGACGGGGGTCTCGCTTTTGCTCAGGCTGCTCTCAAAAGGCTCATACATTTCTAAATTCGATAGTATATTCCTAAACTTCCTAGTAAATAACTAAGTTATACAGGGTGTCCATCAAGTTTGTGTGCGATTTAGCTATTTTTAAACTGCACACAAACTTTATGGATACCCTGCATATGACAGGCAGCCCCATTCCTCATCCCAACAAAATATGTAAAATGAAGTTGATTATCACCACAGCAACAATAGCACATAGAACCGCAGGAAATACCATGGAAAAAAAATAGTTGACTATTTTAAATTGCACACAAACTTTACAGCCACCCAGTGTATGTTAAACAAGGTAGTTTTCATTAAGCCCAGGAATTAGAAAATGGACCACGAGCTATTTGTTTTTCTCTCCACTACTCTGCTGTATTCTTAACTCTTAACACCAAAGGCTGGGGGTGGCAGGGGGACAGGGGTGAAGGAGCTCTGGGGACAGATGAGACAGCTTGCCTGCAGGGGGAACTCACACCACGCAGTCAGTCTGCCAGATGCCTGATCCAACAAAGACAACGTGCTCTGGAACAAGTTCCCAAGCAGCACACCTGAGCTTCCAGGTCAGCTTCCCCAGCTACACAGCCTCTGCTATCCATGAACATGAGGGGCGCACAGTTAGAGCCCAGGTGTCCAGAGGGAAGGCTCTGGACCCAGCTGGAGCAAATCACTTCACTTCTCTCGGCCTTAGTCTCCCTCATCTGAGAATTCAGAGTAACAAGAGCATCTAACGTATACGCTGTTGAAAGCATTAAAGAAGCCAAAATTTCTGAAAGCTCCCAAAATAGTTCAAGGCATTTAGTCACTGCCTATTCGTATTATTAGTTGCATCATGAGCCAGGATTTCTCTCCTTTTGAGAAAATGCTCTCTAGTGCCAGTCTCAAAGGGGCAGGAGAGTATAAGTGATGGTTCTCAGCCTTGCCTGCAGCAGTAATGGCTGGGAGCTTTATCAACTAGCTACCCACTCCCCCAACCCAGACATTGGGATTGCAACCGAATAACAAAAGTTACTTTGCAAACAGATTCTCAGGAACACTGTTCTAAACCATTATTTGCTTGATGTGGGCAAGTGCTACTGCCTTGGGTGTACACACTTGTGGTTTAAAAAGAGAAAAAAAATCCCATGTTCTCAGTCACACAGCAGCTAAAGGCAATATCTAAGTGTCTTTACACTACAATTTGATTTCAGTTCTTTCTCGCTTTAAGGGTGTTTATAGGTAATCAATCAGCTCTGCATGGATTTCTGCCTAAAATATGTTTTCACCCTCTACAGATGGCATATAGCTTCCTAAAGCTCTCAGTTCTATTTTTACACTTACAGCAGACAATGCCAATGGTTTCCGAAACCAAAAGGGTCTCCCTGACAGGGGCTTCTCCTCCAGACTCAGGGTGTCCCCGAGCCCTCGGTTACTGGCAACTTACCACATTTTTTATGGAGTGGGAACTGCCTAGTCTTTGCTTTGCCAATAACCAGCTGGGTGGGTGAACTCAGGCAGTTAAACACCCTGGACCTTTCCCTACCTGCAAAATAAAAGGGTAAGGGCCCCTCTTAACATTATACTACCCTTATAGCCCACAAAACTCAGACCTTCCACCCTCACTACACACAGTATGCTGTGCTACGACATCATTCTCGGAAGACTAAGTATGTTGGCCCAACCATCCTAAGTTCACATGCTTCTGGGAGCCAACGGAGAGCTCAAACTATATCCAAGGAGCGGCTGCCACAGGCATGCAGGGACACTGGGCTCCCCACGTCTCAGGAAAAGCTGCACATTCTGTGTTTCCTGCGGTGTCTTCTCACTTTCTCAGGCTCGCCATGACGGATGATATTTAGGCAACGCTGTCCCAGCCACCTCCCAGGAACCCCAAGTTGGTAAGTCCTTCCAGACGGCTCAAACTTGAAAGTGTAAAACTACCACCTTGTGCTTTTTAAAGAGGTTGATATCCATTTAAGGGAAACAAATCTGAAGAGAGCAACGAAAGAGACTGCTGTGTTTATTTCCTTTAACCAAAAAAATCCAAGTTTATATATGTGATGATCTATGGGTACTTAGAAGCTTTTGAGATTATCTTTCTGTCCTGGTTTCTCCTCTCTCCATTCCCAATACTATACACTATTGCCAGAATACAATTATCCCAGCCCTGTTGTTAATCATTCTCCTGTTTGAGAATTAAAAGTGGGGGCTCGGCACCTATGGCTCAAGTAGCTAAGGCACCAGCCACATACACCTGAGCTGGCGGGTTCAAATCCAGCCCGGGGCCTGTCAAACAACAATGAAGGTTGCAACCAAAAAATAGCCAGGCGTTGTGGCGGGCACCTGTGGGCCCAACTACTTGGGAAGCAGAGGCAGGAGAATCATTTAAGCCCAGGAATTGAAGGTGGTTTTGTGCTGTGATGCCACAGCACTCTACCCAGGGCGACAGCTTGAGATTCTGTCTTAAAAAAAATGTAATATATAACACAAGTAGTCAGCACCTCCATGCACTCACCCTGCTTCACCCCACCCCTCCAGCCAGCATCATCCACAACCATTCACTGGGCAAAGTCCTCTGAGACACCTGATACCTGACAAGCAATGTTCAACAATGTCAACCATGGTGGCTCGAGACTAATCCCAGCACTTTGGGAGGTGGAAGCAAGAGAATCATAGGACCCCAGGAGGTTGAGACCAGCCTGGCAACATAGAGAGAGCAGGTCTCTACAAAAAAATAGCCAGTCATGGTTGTGGCAGGCACCTGTAGTCCCAGGTACTTGGGAACCCAAAGCAGGAGGATCCCTTGAGCCCAGAAGTTCAAAGTTCCAATAGGCTGTGATCATATCACATCACTGCACTCCAACCTGGGCGACAAAATGAGATCGTGTCTTAAAAACAAAAACCATGCTGAACCTGAGACAACGTAAGACCCTTGCAATGTATTCCGGATCAAAGACCAGCTATATCAAGCCTATTTTATCAAATATTAGATCCTAGACATTTCGAGGCTTAATAGTGTATATGACGGCTCTGTGGGTGAGAAAGCGCAGGGTGAAAGCCCTTCATTCTTCATTTTCCTCAGTTAAGAATTGACTGTAGGCTCGGCGCCTGTGGCTCAATCGGCTAAGGCGCCAGCCACATACACCTAAGGCGGCGGGTTCGAATCCCCAGCCCGGGCCCGCCAAACAACAATGACGGCTGCAACAAAAAAATGGCCAGGCGTTGTGGCGGGCGCCTGTGGTCCCAGCTACTTGGGAGGCAGAGGCAGGAGACTCTTGAGCCCAGGAGTTGGAGGTTGCTATGAGCTGTGATGCCATGGCACTCTACCCAGGGGGATAGCTTGAGGCTCCGTCTCAAAAAAAAAAAAAAAAAAAAAAAAAAGAATTGACTGTAAGTAGAAACACAGTTTGAAGGAAACATTCTGAAATTGAAGCACTTGAATATTTAACAGAATCACAGAGTGCTACAAATTCATACACATATACTTCAGGAAATTTCTGTGTTAAAGAGCAAATAAAATGTCTAAAAGATTCTGACACTAAATAAACGTCCTTCATGAACATTTTCACAGACTGGGAAAAAAAACCAGGCACACGAGTAGCCAGCAGGCCTCACATCCTGAATACTTTCACAGACTGCAATGACTCAGAAAGAAAACTGCAAGCTAGGCCTGTCACAATGGCTCACGCTTACAATCCCAGCACTGAAGGGTCGAGCACTCCCCGTAGAGGCCGCTCCCGGTCAAGGCCGATGAATCGCCTGAGCTCAAGAGTTTGAGACCAACCTGAGCAAGAGCGAGACCCTATCTCTACTAAAAATAGAAAAATAAGCCAGGTGTTATACTAGGCACCTACAGTCCCAGCTACTCAGGAGGCTAAGACAGAAGGATCACTTGAACCCAAGAGTTTGAAGTTCTTGTGAGCTATGACACCACAGTACTCTACCCACGGTAATGGGGTGACACTGCGTAACCAGAAAACTTTTCTTTAATCCTGAAATGCATCATCATAACAGATAACTAATTTTAAAAAGGAAGCATGCATGTAGAAGTACCCTACTTTAAAATGATACACTCTTTTGTATCATAATGCTGACTAACCTCTTCACAAGGTTACACTGTTGCCTATACTGAGCATTCCAAATTAAGATGAAGTCACCCTGGGGCCACACTAAAAGCTTTTTATCATCCAGCACAATGCAACCACCTCTGTACTCGTGTTTTTCTTTTTCTCATTGCCTAGAAGCAACAATAAAAAAATCCAAGATTTTCAGGACATGCATTAATTTTCAATTAGCTTGCCATATTAATGCCAAAGATCTTGGCTTTCTTTCACATGAGGCAAATTTCTCAAATCATCCTTACACCGTTGTGTTCTGACTAGTGACACTTCAGTGGATGGAGGACCATATAAAGACAGTGGCCCCATAAGATTATCTTATTTTCACTGAGCCCTTCTATGTTTAGATACACAGATACTCACCATTGTGCTCCAAATGCCCACAGTATTTATGCAGTGATGTGCTGAGCAGGTGTGCAGCCGAGGACCAACAGGCATCACCACATAGGCAGGTGTGCAGCAGGCACCATCTAGGCGTGTGTACATACGCTTGATGATATTCACACAAAAAGAGAACTGCCTAAGGACGCATTTTCTCAGAACGAATCCCTGTCCTTAAGTGATGCAGGACTCTAACTGTAAATCCTTAAAATGCCGGAAGCAGCCACCTTTTAAAAGATACAGTGCTGTATGTATACCATGGAATACTATTCAGCCATAAAAAGATGGAAATTTTACTTATTTTGTATTAACCCAAATGGAGCTGAAACGTATGTCTTTTTCCCAGAGACGAGAATCTCAAGCTACTGCCCTGGGTAGAGTGCTATGGCGTCATAACTCACAGAGCAACCTCCAACTCTTGGGCTCAAGCAATCCTCTTGCCTCAATTTTTCTATTTTCAGTAGACACAGGTCTCACTCTTGCTCAGGCTGGTCTCGAACTCATGAGCTCAAGCTATCCACCCGCCTCTGCCTCCCAGAGTGCTAGGATTACAGGTGTGAGCCACGGCGCCCAGCCTGAAACACATTCTTCTAAATATAGAAAAGTAAGCATCTAATGTACTCAATACCAACATGAAGCCAGTAGATGAACTAAGGCATGCTTACACAAGAGAACAATTCAATTCAAGTTAGGGAGATGAAAAAGAGGGCACAGAGGGAGAGGGGAGGATGGGGGAAGATGGAGAGGGGGGAGGAGGGAGAGAGAAAGGGAGGAAGAAGGAGAGGAGGGGAGGGGAGAGGAAGAGAAGGGAAGGAGAGGTAAGAAGAGAGGAGGGAAGGGAGAAAAGAAGGAGGGGGAAGGAGAGAGAGAAAGGGGGAGGAGGGGGGAGGGAGGGAGGGAAAAGGGGTGAGTAGAGAGGAGGAAGGTGAGGCAAAGGAGGGGGACTGCTATGCTCCCACTGAATGGGCACAATGTAAGGGTATACGGCACACCTCCTAAAAACAGGACACAACTACCACAGAGACCTTAAATAAAGATAAAATATTCATATCAAAAAAAGATACAATACTAGCAAAAAGAACTGCTGTGAGAATTTAAAGTATTCTATGTGTAAAATGGAAGCTATACATCTTGTAACAGCATGACCTGATTAAATATAAGAAGGGTCTGCTACAATAACTAAGCTTTCTTACACTGCCAGTAAGTGCCCAGAAAGTTTCCACTTAATTAAAAATACACTAGGGAAGTTACACATACAAATTAACTTTATTATTCACTGAGCAATCTCCTGGAGGAGCGGGGAAGTAATCTGACAGCAGCCGGAGAGTTCACTGTGCTTCACTCCCGGCTGCGGTGTACTCATCTGCGACCCATCCCCAGGGACAGATTAAATTTAAAAGGATGAGCAAAAGAAGGAAGGAGCCTTCCTTCCAGTGAAACACACATCTAACAACCCCCTACCCCAATCAAAAACAAGAGCTTTTCAATATGTACTTTACAGAATCCTGCTAAGTTTTACAGCCTGAATCAGAACTAAAGAGCAATTCAAAATTTTAGTGTGTTTCTTAAATGCTCAATAAAATAATTTATCAGAGCTATATTCTCACTTAAAGTTTTTTGTTTGTTTGCAGTTTTTGGCCAGGGCTGGGTTTGAACCCGCCACCTCTGGCATATGGGGCCGACGTCCTACTCCTTTGAGCCACAGGCGCCGCCCCCACCAAAAGTATTTTTTAAAGGCCAGCATAAAGCCAAAACCAAAACCGTACAAAGATCTATACATTTTCTCCCTGATGGACACAAGCACAAAAATCTTTAACAACATGTTATCAAATTAAATCCTGCAGTACATCAGAAGAAGCAGTCGGGATACAGAGACAACCGGTCTGCAACCCACTTCCCCTTTTCTATCTCCAAAATCCACACTTTTTCTTTTCTTCTGTTCCTCTGACAGATAAATTAACTGGGTCTGGAGATTAAATAAAATTAAGGAGTTTTCAGATTGAAAAGTTTTCGCTATAGACGCCACCAAAACTTTGCATAATGTGGGAATTTTTTTTTTTACAATAATGTATATATCAGGTGTTGAGAAATCAAATGTTACAACATAAGATGACACCAAAGGCAATATTCAAAATGCACCAGTGAGGTGCGGGTTATGCGGGAAGACGAGCACTGGCAGCCCAGGAGGAAGGAGTCCCTTTAAGAGCACGTACATTAGAGAACCATGACTACCTACTTCTACGCCAGCAAGAAATCTCTCCTGCAGATTCTCAAGAGAATGCTGTGTGAGAGACAGAGCAAACTTTGTCCTTAAAGAGATTCTTTAACAAACCCAGCAATGAATTTAATAGATGTGCTTATTTTAATGTCTCTCAATCAAATCCAATGCCAAACACAATGGGGTGGGGAGAACAGCCCATAATTCGGTCTGGTTACATAGCTCTATTAGTGTCTGTTATCCAACTTGGTTCCCCAGACTTCTTAACAGCTACACACATCCACAGGCAGGGTTTCTATACGATAAAGATATCTGCGTATACATATTGATGAAGTCGTCATCATAAGCATCTATTGAATATGTCCTGAGCTATTTCTTTATATTATTTTCTCACTGCTTCATTATATCTTCTTATTCAGAAAAAAATGTCAAAATATAAAATTAGGACTGATCATTTTCTTGTAGTTACTCTTTGTGAGAGCAGGTCTGAGCCTTCAACGGCAACCCAGATAACTATGGAAAGAAAATGTATTCTGGTATGAGACCTTCAGCTGCCCTGTAAACGCCAGTCAACTCTTATTTGGAGGACTGATCTTTCACACTTTTATCTTAAGTCTTTTAAAATCCTAGTCATTGACAGCTGTTAAAGTTCGACTTGCTGCTTTAGTGTCGAGGAGATGAGTGCTAAGCAGCTATCACGTTACCTGAACTGCTGGTCCAAGTTTGCTTCAAAGTAACACAAAAGCCTACAGCCATATGTTCCAATGTTCTTCATAAAACAGCAACAGCTTTTAGGCCACAAAAGAATAAAAAATATTTATTTCCCATCAAAGTCACTGTAATTTAAGAGACTGCAAATCCTCTGGAGGTCAACACCAATGGACGAACGTGAAGGTTCACAATCAAATGGGAATTTTTTCAAAATCAAAGAGTAATTGGATAGCAAGATCTAAAACTCCCAACTCCTAACCACTAGCCCAATATTTTTAAAGTAAATAGTGTGGTTTGAATTAAAAATAAGGATTTTGGTAAAATATGTATGCGATGCAATTTAAAGTAAATACTGTAATGAATTTGCAAATATTTATAAGAGGTAAGCAAAGAAAGTCAGCCTAATAAATTCAGTGAGACGAGTACAATGGGAAATAATTCAAAGGCTCAGTCTTCTCAGCATCTCAGAACTGGTGACTTAAGAATAAAAGCAAGAGAAAAAAATTGCAAAACTAGCTCTCCAAAAAAAAGCTACTTGCAAAATTAATAGCTATTAATCTGTCCTCGGTAAATATTAAGAGAGCAGGGGCATTTTCCCTGTCTCTGACTTTGACCCCTGCCAAAGAGCTATGTGAGGAAAATAACATCATGTACAACTCCATTGAAATTATACAATCTCATAAAAACATGAAATTCCTGAACAGCCACCAATATTAATGGACGTACAAGGCAGTTCACATCATCTTCCCAAGTAAATGGAAGACGTTCTAAGGCAGAAGATCTGAGGTAAACTGCAAGACCGCGTCTCCCCCTGCCCACTACAACATGTCGTTGATGTCTCTTCCAGAGTACCTTGATTTTGTTTTTTAAACGCATATAAAATTTACATCTTATTCCACAGTGTCTGCCTCAATGAAACGCAATGGACAGTCAGCCTCACAAAGCCACACCTCCCCCAGCAGTGCTCATTAACAGTGTGGGGCACATCCTGCGGGTCACCTCAACTGAGGTGAGAGAGAGCTGTCTCCCTCCCGCACCAGGCAGGCAGGGGACTCCTAGGAGGGGTTCCTCAGGGATCAGGGTCTCTTCCCCACCCTCCACTCGATCTCTGGATCCCCTCTCTCTCTCCTGCCTTCTAGAGGAAATGAGGTGCCACTGCAATAGAGGACTCTGGGCCAAGGTCAGCCCATGAGACCCACAGGTGCTGGGCAATACCCCTCTACCAACTGCAAACACAAAACTATTAGTATTACAGTGAAGCATTTGCTTCCTTGTAGTAAGACTTTATATCGAAGTTCAAAGATAACCCCATTAATCCCTGTGCACAAAGGGTGACTAACAGAGAAGTGACTAAGCAGTCACCTGATGGCATGTGGAAGTGGAACTTTCCTAGGATCACAGACAGTGTGTGTTGAAAACGCCATTACAATCACTTCCCAGAATTCTTTCTCTTTAAGAGAAAATTTAAAGGAGAAAAAAAAAAAGTTACTACTAGTTGTCTTAAGATTTTAATGCGAACATATTTCCATGTGGTCGCTAATAAGTTATCCATTAAAAAAAAATAGTGATAAGCAAGATTAGAGTTTTTATGAGGTAGTCATTCTTGTAAGGAAACTTAAACCTAAGATTTAAAAAAAAAATCTCTCTCAGAACTCAAAGTACCATGTAAAGCTAACTATAATCCACAAAAAAGAAAGTAAATTATGTCTTTGTAAAAGCAAATCAAGGCCGTTTCATCCTTATTTCCCATTGACAAAATGAACCCTATGAACAATAAAACCACCACCTTCTCAGAGAAACTGTATGTAAGCGAACCATTTGGCTTTAAAAATGATAGAGAATGAACTGCAAAATAAAATGTTTTCTAATCTCCTAATTTAGAATGTTACAGTTTCCCAGGTTCAAAAGAAAAACCCTTTAAGACACTTCTATCGTAATTCAACACATCAGGATTATCTGATCTCCAAAAAACACTCACCAGTGCTGGAGGAAATTGAAGCACAGATGATATACCACTTTTTGACTATCAAATTGACAAAGGAAAATAGTAAGTAGATAACTCAGTATTCACAAGAGGCAGGGAGAATAAATTATTTTTAGTGCAACTGTCAATATCTAATACAACAGAAGACGTATACTTCCTTTGCCCCAAGCTACTCATTTATACTCTGCAAGAAAACTTATACAAGAATAGATCAGGCTCGGCGCCTGTGGCTCAAGTGGCTAAGGCGCCAGCCACATACACCTAAGGTGGCGGGTTCGAATCCCCAGCCCGGGTCCACCAAACAACAATGATGGCTGCAACCAAAAAATGGCCAGGTGTTGTGGCGGGCACCTGTGGTCCCAGCTACCTGGGAGGCGGAGGCAGGAGACTCGCTTGAGCCCAGGAGTTGGAGGTTGCTATGAGCTGTGATGCCATGGCACTCTACCCAGGGGGATATCTTGAGGCTCCGTCTCAAAAAAAAAAAAAAAAAAAAAAGAATAGATCAAGGGTGCTGTAGTTATGTTTAGCCAAATATTTTTTAAAAATATATTATCATTGGAGGGATATAGTTAAATAAGTTATGACAGTTCCATATTATGAGATACTATGGAATATGCAGTG
>CAUYQV010115423.1:0-15421 GCA_963574575.1 Galagoides demidoff
GTGGTCCCAGCTACTTGGGACGTGGAGGCAGGAGACTCGCTTGAGCCCAGGAGTTGGAGGTTGCTATGAGCTGTGATGCCATGGCACTCTACCCAGGGGGATAGCTTGAGGCTCCGTCTCAAAAAAAATAAATTAAAAAAAGAAAAAAAGAAAGTATGTTTTTCTGAAATTAGAAATAGGTATTTGACTTTAAAAAACACATAGATGTGATTGGAAATCATAAATATGCTTTGTCTAGAGTTTATTGTAGGATTGGATTTTAGGAGTTCTGTCCTCCACACTGAAATGCAAACCTGTGAATTGTTCTTTAATGTCAAAAAACTATTAGCATCATATCAATGTTAAGCAGTCAGTACATACTTTAAAATGCTTTGATAATCTATATAGTACTTTTAATTCAATAGGATTGTCTTCAAGGAAAGTGGTATTAAATACAAGCGGCCTGTACTATAATGTAGAGCTTCTGAACTTTGGACAGGTAATTATCCTGACTATAACAAAAAGGATTTGATTTTATTTCACTGTTTAAACAAACAAATAAACTTTTGTTTTTTATTTTTGTGGTTAAACCTCTATTAGATATACCAAGCTTTTAAAATCAACGTGATAAGCAAGTGCTCAGGAGCCAAAGGTAAATAAATGTACTCTCTAAAACATATATAAGAAATAGTATTGTCATTGGAAGAATCAACAGTTCTTCATTTGAATTTTCTGTGATAATTGTTCTTCCTTATATTTTTATGTGAAATAAACTCTATTTGCTTATAGAAGAGATAATTACATTTCCAAGGGATTTGACATAGATCCTTTCTTAATTAAATCATCTTTGTTTTAGTTTAAATATTCATATTTTAAAAATACTCTGTATCTTTGTTTCATTATAGTAGTAATTCACATTTAGCTGCTTAATATTTTTCTAGTTTCTTCATACTGCCCATGTGTTCTATCTTTTGTAAATCTAATTAAATTATTACTATTTAGGAATTCTCTATAATTTTTTATTGTGTGATACTATTCTTATTAATTGTTTTTTATGAAATGGGCAATTATATCATTACTGAAGTATTGTAGTAACTTATGTAACATTTAGGATAACATAGTAATACATGTTTCCTTTGTGTTTTAACAGAAGAAATAACTAGTATCTATAAATTTCATATTCCCTGGTCTTATGAAGATTCACTAACTATTGCACAGTAAGTATATGAAAGAACTTTAAGCTTTGCTGTTTTTGAAGAATACTCTACTTAGTTTACTTATTTAAGTCAGATGAATTATCAAACTGCCCCAATAAAAATGTCTGTATCTTTTATGTAGCTTTATGCCCATAATTTAATAAGTAGTATTCTTAGTAAATTATATAGAACTCAGACGTCACTTGCTTGAGACACGAACTATCTTCCATCCTCCTTCCCAACTCCTGTGTACTGGAAGGATCATTCAGACAATTGTGCTGTGACTGGAAAAGTGTCTACCCACAATAATGTATCTAGCATCTAGCTTCCACTCTACATTATTTTATTGTGTTGTGTTGAGGACTGACTTAGCCATGCGTTTCTTTCTTTTTTTGGAGAAAGAATTTCACTATGTCACCCTTGGTAGAGTGCACAGCTCACAGAAACCTCAAACTTTTGGGCTTAAGTGATTCTCTTGCCTCAGCCTCCCAAGTAGCGGGACTACAGGTGCCCAGCACAACACCTGGCTATTTTTTTTTGTTGTTGTTGCAGTTGCGTCGTTTAGCTGGCCTGGCTGGGTTAGAACCTGCCAGCCTCGGTGTATGTGGCTGGCAACGGATCTGCTGTGCTATGGCCACCAAGCCTTAGCCATGCGTCTTTAACAGCATTTTGTGTTTGAGAATTGATATTTAAGTTATCTCTTCAGGGTTCCATCTTCTACAGAAATTTCTCTGAAACTCCATATTGCTCAACCAGAAAATGATAGTCATGTGGCATTATTAAAAATGTACACATCACCAGACTGTCAGTATGAGGTGAGTAGTATGTTTACTTAGTCTTCAAGATAGGATAAACTATAAATCTTTTCTTTTTACTTCCGCCTCAAATACTAGTGATGTGGAAGCCAATAAGTATAAGAAATGCACGTTTAAAATATTTCAGATATTCTCCATTTTGCCTATTAGCATCACTTCAGTATTTACTTAGCTGGATCATTTGAAAAAATATATATCTCTTAATAAATAATTTAAAATAAAACAAAAATCAAGACTGCAGTTTAGCCTTCTAAATTTTGAAGCCCAGGGTCCAGAATCACCTACAGTTGAAGGACATGAAAGCAGCTGACTTGGCTTTACTGCAGTAATTGACCTGAAGCCTATTGGTTTACAGCCCTACTGGGTTAACGTAGGAACTTGTTTGCTTTTCACTAATTATTTTAAGCTCTGTTAGTCATTAAGATGTGTGACTTAGTACCTGTTATGTCTGCTTTATAATCAAAGTAGATCTCTTTGTGCTAAGAGAAGAGGAATAGATTTGAGGGTAACATTTCATTTACTTAGGAATTCAGGAACTTAAAGAGTCCCCAGATTCCAGATTTAAGTGGTTAAAGTACACATTTCAGTGGTGGTGACATTCCTGCCCTCTGGTTTATGTGTGGCATCTTATTTCAGCATAACTACTTTAAATCAAACGTGTATACTTGTATTCTTATTAGAGCTAACTGTCTTAGAGTAAATTAGGATCGATATCCTCAGATTTACTAATCTATTACTATTTATTGTCTGTTCTTACAACCAAGTTTCAGTTCAACCTATGTTATAAATTTAGATTTCATGGAATTTACAAATGCTTTGATATCTTGCATTTATTTAATAGTGAAGACTTGTGCAGGGCAACAGTGGTTTTTAACTTGCGTGTTTATATTTTTAATATTAAAGTAATAGAATTGAAAATTGTGTTAACAATTTGGCTACAAATGTGGCATGCTCTCCAAATGTCCATGTTTTTACAAATACTGCATATTTTCAAGAAGTGTATATTTTGACAAAATTATCATTTTGTAACTTTACTAAGAAAGGTTTATCTCCTTTTCCCAGACTTCCTAATATCAAAAAAGGTATATTTGTTGTAACATAATGAAAGACAAATTTCTTTTTAAAATATTACTTTGGCTTAAATTCCTTTAGTTGGTATGGTCTGGTAATAAATTATTCTGGTTAATTAAGAATTCTAGTTAGTAAGGAGTTACCACACATACATAGCATTCATTCAGTTGTCAAAGAATTAGAATATGGGAACATGTGCTAAAGAGTAAAACTGCACTTAATATAATTTAAATGGTGGTTCAGAAGATTCTTTAAGATCTGAGTGCCTTCAGCTTTATCATTATAAAAAATTAATGTGCTTAGAGATGTGTAGAAGTGCTTGTTTTAATAAAATATGAACTGGAGGAATTGAGAGGAAAATAACCTTTTTTTGTTTCTTTTGACAATTATTTTAAACTAGGTCATAGTTAAGACTTCCTTTTCACAAATACTTGGACAGGTAAGAGAGACTCCTGGTTGGTTATTTATTGACTTGTGAATAGACATTATAAGGAAGAGGTTACAGACTTTTACTATAAAGGGCTAGATAATCAATAATTTAGCAGACCACATATAGTCTCTTTTTGCTGCTGTCAGCACTGCAACTACTTTCTCCTCTTCCTTCTTCTTTCTTTTCATTCTTCCACTTTAATAAAATATAAAAACCATTCTTGGTCTACAGGCAGTAGTTGGCCAATGCCTGCTTTAAGGTGATGCTTTCACATTTCATATATCCAAGAAATAAGAGCTGATAACTGATTCTCAAACAAGTTAATATTTTTGACTAAATTAAGACTTCATGTTGCTCATACTATATTATAATTCGTTGTACAGTAAAATCTGTAGACCTTGTCAAATAAATGAATATTTTCAAAGAATTTTTTTTATTACGTGTGCTTAGTTTATAAAAGGTAATAATACATTTCATTAAAGACAAATGTGTTGTAATTCACTTGCAAATGATGTTACAAAAGTAATTTATCAAGCAGTAGAACTATAGATGTTATTTATTATTGTTAATATTTGCAGAATTGTGCAATGTGGACAAACATAGGATAATATTAATTAGGGAAATTATATACTTTTAAAATTCAGTAAAATTTTATTGTACCTTTTATTACTTTTACTTTATTTTTTGGTCTGTTGTATTTTTTGCAATCCAGGCATAGTAGTTTATTATTTTTTTAACTTTGTCATTTCTGTAATTACAATAAAACTCAAAATTAGAAACAGTTTATATACATTATTTCATTTGATTCTCATAGCAACCCAGTGAAACCTAGATTGTGATTGTTAGTGAACAGTACAAAATTCTAAGTTAATGTGTAAAAATTTTGTGCTAAATTAGGATGTGAAGATTAAATGTTAATGTAAATTGAAAGATAATGCCAGGTGGGGTGGCTCACACCTGTAATCCCAGCACTCTGGGAGGCTGAGGCAGGATTACTCAAGAATTCAAGACCTGCTTGAGCAAGTGTGAGACCCCATCTCCACAAAAAATAAAAAAATTAACCAGGCATCATGACACACATCTGTAGTCCCAGCTACTCAGGGAGGCTGAAGCAGGAAGATTGCCTGAGCCTAAGTGCTAGAGGTTGCAGTGAGCTATGATGACACCACTGCATTCTACCCAGGGTAACAGAGTGAGACTCATCTAAAAAAAAAATTTTTTTTTAAATGGGACATGGATATTTATAGTAAGTATTCTAAAATGTTAAAGGACCAACTATTAAATTCCTTATAATATAGGGGTAAAATTCATGCTGTTAAATTTCTAGTATGTCCAAAAGGCATATTACATAGTGATTTGGGGTGAAGATATAACATACTCTTTTATCTCTGTCATTACTGTGGCTCATGATTTAGTGACAAGAAGAGTCAAATTAGCCTGATATTCAGCAATCAAGCATAATTACATTGTATACCAAAAGATGACAGAGTAATATTCTTATTAAGATAAGGGAAGTCTTTCTACAGAATGAGGATATACAGGTAGGTGTTGCAGGATCAGAGGTTTTTTTTTTAAAGGTCAAGTAAAGAATTTGTGGTGATTGAATTAAGTTCTTTCCAAATTATTGAAAAGATACAAGATGTTCTTTGTGTTTATTTAAAAATTTAGCTTGTAGGCAGTAAAAAAATGAATTAAAGTTATGTAATGTTTGTTTTTTAAAAATAATACATACTTTTAATGTGGCTCATTTAGTCACAGATGACTGGGAAAAAGGAATAAAGAGGAACCACTTAGGAGAATCTTCAGCCTTTGAGTAGATAATTTTTTATAAAATTAGTATTTTTCTATAAAAGGAAAGAGAAAAATATATTTACTTATTTTTTAGTCTACTCTTATGAAAAAGAAGGCAAAAAGTAAACTAAAAGTTACTTTCTTAGGAGAATTCCATAAACTCTAGTAAAATCATTTCTATGTAGGAATAAAGTCTAGTGTTGCCAGATTTTTAGGTTTTTAAGAAAAATTGGAAATCTTCAGTTTTAAATTTCCAGTTGTATGTTTTATTATGCCTTTGATGAAAAGTCAGATGTTTCTAATATGCTATATATTATTAACATTTACTTTACTCAGATTCTTTGATGCTCATTACTAGAAATATCTTTGTGGCTGTGTCAGGGAAGATAAAATTAAAAACCATTTAATTTTTCAGTGTTGGTATTTGATTCAAAATTTAAAGAAATACCAGGCCAAATACTAAGCCCAATGATAACACTTCTCCATTTGCCCATGGAGACCAGTTTATGATTGTTCATTTTGTTGTATTTTATATACCTACCTGTATCTGTAGCTCTGTGTAACACTTAATACTCACAACAATAATACTCTATCATTAAAAGAAATTTATGTTCAGAATACTGTATATAGCCTCTTAAAAGATCCTAAAGATAGTGATGGGTGTTAAAGGTAATAATAACAGCTAATGTTTATTTACCAGTTACCATATGCCAGTTACTATGCGAGATGTTTTACACAAGTATAACACATTCAAGCCTCATACCCTTGTGAGTTAAGTGCTTTTATCTCATTTTACTGAAGGCGGTAGAGAGAGGAGGTGTATAATAACATGCCCAAGAACATAGAATTTGTGAGAGGCAAAGCTGGCATCTGCATCCAGGAATATGACCCTTCAGCTGCTGTGCTCAACTTCCCTTTCATACTCTTGATAACTAATGTATGGTATATATTTCCCAATCTGTCATTAGCAGGCAGTGGGTATCATTTAGCAGTAGATAGAAAAATGGCCTTTTTCCTTTTACTCATCTTTCTCCTTCCTCCACTCAAAGGTATAACTATAAATCATGAGTATGGTTTGTAGTTTGGCTGTACATTTTTTTGTTTTTCTGTTCTCTTTTAACCTGAGAAATCTATGGAGGAACTTCAGGGAAACCTAAACTTTCTGAAGTTTTATGCAACATTTTGAATAAGCTTACAGGCACTTTCCATAGTTTTCATAAAATAAATTCTGTGAAATGTAAGTTTCCTTTTAAAATGTAACATTAAAAGAAGAAGTTAACACTATGTTTTTATTTTATTTGTTTTTATACAGAGTTTGGATTAGCTGATAGATTGACTAGAAGTGCTATAACACAATGGTTCTACACTTAGGCTCTGCATTAAAAACCCAGTTCCATACGACTTCCAAACACAGAGGGATATTAAAGGTTAAAATAATAGCAGCTACGTTTTCTGATAGCTTATCACGTTAATATTCTGAATATTTTACACAAGTGAACATATTTAACACTCATAACCACTTAAATACTATTATTGTCCCCATTTTACTGATAAGGGAATAGAAAAGGGCAGGTAAGTAACTTGCCTGTTATGTTTTTAATTGTGCAAGTTACTTAGATTCCTCGTTCCTGAATTTCTTTGCATGTACAGTGGGAATAAGAGCTACCTCAGAGGACTTTGGGAGAAGAGCATGTGATAATGCATATAAAGTGTTTAGTATCATACCTGGAACATATTAAATTCTCAATAAATGTGCTTTGAAAAATAGTTTTTTTAGTACATACTACTCAATTATATGTTCTCTGTCACGTCTTTCATGAAAACTTCAGATGTTTCTAGTATGCTGTATATCTTTAACATTTATTTTACTTGGAGTTTTTGGTACTCACTAATGGAAATAACTTTGTGGCTGTGTCAGGAAAGGTATAATGTGAAGAACAACTTTTTATTTTATGGGAAAGTACGTTTATTTTGCTAACATGAATATTCATGAATATTAAGTTGCCCATTGATTTTCCTCTTTTCTAGGTAGTTAGATTTCATGGTGGAGCTCTTCCTGCTTATGTTATGTCTAGTAACCTTCTTGCTTATGGAGGACAGTTATATTCTCTTTTCTCAACAGGTAAGAACGCTTACGATTTTTAAGTTACTTTTGTTGTATTAAGGTAAAGCAGTTCTTCCATATTTGTATTTATATATATTTCATTACATTGAATTGGTAGACACAATAAGAGACTATACAGAAAGTATATTACAGCAGCTACTGCTTCTGTTCTTGAAAACTCCAAATACCCTGTGGTTTTATGATCAGTCTTTCCTGCATCGTTACCACTTTTCCACTGTCAACTACCAGTGTTAAGCTGGTTTGGGGCAGCTGGTCCAGAGACATTCTGTTTGTAGTCTTAAGCCCTACAAATGATTAACATTCCCTTAGCCTGTCACTTTTGTATCAGTGTCATTTTTCTAATGGGAAAAATAATGTTATTTTAAATCTAAGCAACTATTAAATAGTTTTTAAAAATATATATGGATTGAACAGTGTAATCCTTCATATAAAACTTTTTTCAGTATTTATGTCTTAAAAAGAGACAAAAAAGGGCCTGGCACCCGTAACTCAATGATTAGGGCGCCAGCCACACAAATATACCTAGGCAGGTAGGTTCAAACTTGACCTGGGCCTGCTAAACAACGACAACTGCAACAAAATGTACCTGGGTGTTTTGGCGGGTGCCTGTAGTCCCACCTACTTGGGAGGCTGAGGCAACAGAATTGTTTAAGCCCAAGAATTTGAGGTTGCTGTGAGCTGTGATGCCATGGTACTCTACCAAGGGTGATATAATGAAACTCTGTCTTAAAAAAAGAGACAAAAAGTTAACAAAACACATCAAAAAAAATTAACAATAATGCCCTAATATTCTCAAATAATTTTTTAAATAGAAAATTTTTTTGAAGCTTAATTGTGCATATTTGTGGGTGTAATATTTTAATACATACATATAATTTGTAAAGATCAAGTCAGAGTAATTAGGGTATCTGTCACCTTAAACATTTATCATTTTTTTGTTTTGGGAACATTACAAATCTTTAGCTATTTTGACATATGTAATAAATTATTATTAGCTATAGTCACCCCACTATGCTATCACTAGAACTTTCTCTTTCTAACTATATTTTGTATCCATTGATCTATCTTCCTTCGTTCCTCCCTCCCACTCCTCAAACATTCCCAGCCTCTGATAACTATCATTCTATTCTCTACCTTTGTGAGATCAACTTTTTTAGCAACCACATGAGTGCGAATATGTGATATTTGTCTTTCCATGCCTGACTTATTTCATGTAACATAATATCCCATCCAAATGACAGAATTTCATTCTTTTTTGTGGCAAATAATAATCTGTTGTGTAAATATACCATATTATCTATTCACCTGTTGATGGATACTTTGATTCCATATCTTAGCTTTTATGAATAATATTGCAATAAACATAAGAGATACCTCTTTGATATATGGATTTTTTTTTCTTTTGGACATACACCTAGCAATAGGATTGCTGGATCATATGGTAGATCTATTTTTAGTTTTTTGAGGAACCACCTTACCATTTTCCATGGTAGCTGTACTAATTTACATATTAGTAGCTTACTAGTATTCCCCTTTTTTCCACATCTTCACCAGCACTTGTTATTTTGTCTATTTTAATAATAACTATTTTAAATGGGGTGAGATGACAACTCATTGTGGGTTTGATTTGCATTTCCTTAATGATTAATGAATGATGTGGAGTGTTATTTAATGTATCTATTGGTTGTTTGAATGATTCTTTTATAAAATGTGTACTGAGATCATTTGCCTATTTTTAATTGTATTATTTGGGACTTTATTATTGAATTATTTAAGTTCCTTATATATTCTGATTAATTCCTTCTCATGTGGATAATTTGCAAATATTCTCTTCCATTCTGTAGGTCGACTCTTCACTCTATTATGACCTAAGAGGCTTCTTAGCTTAATATAATTATACTTGTCTATTTTAGCTTTTTTGCCTGTGCTTTTGAGATCTTACCCAAAAATCCTGTCCTCAAATTAATAGCCTGAAGTGTTTCCCCAATGTTTTCTTATAGTAGTTTCATAGTTTCAGGTTTTACATTTAAGTCTTTAATCTATTTTTATCTGGTTTCTGTGCATTGAATCTAGTTTCATTCTTTTGCTTATGAACATCCAGTTTTCTCAGCACCATTTATTGAAGAGACTGTCTTTTCCCAAATGTATATTTGTGGCAGCTTAGTGAAATCGGCTGTAAATGTGTAGATATATTTCTGGGTTCTTTATTCTTTTCCATTGGTCTGTGTATCTTTTTTTAAGTTTGATACCTTACTATTTGGGTTGCTGTAGTTTTATTATATATTTTGAAGTCAGGTAATGTGATATCTCTGTATTTTTTCATTTTGATCAGAATTGCTTTGTCTATTCAGGGTCTTTTGTGATTCTATACAAATTTTAGAACGTCATTAGTATTTTTTAAATCTGGAGATCACATTAGGTATTACCACTAAGAATCTCAGATCTAGACTCAGTGCCTGTGGCTCAATCGGCTAAGGCGACAGCCGCATACACCTAAGGTGGCGGGTTCGAATCCCCAGCCTGGGCCCGCCAAACAACAATGATGGCTGCAACCAAAAAATGGCCGGGCGTTGTGGCGGGCGCCTGTGGTCCCAGCTACTTGGGAGGCTGAGGCAGGAGACTCGCTTGAACCCAGGAGTTGGAGGTTGCTATGAGTTGTGATGCCATGGCACTCTACCCAGGGGGATAGCTTGAGGCTCCGTCTCAAAAAAAAAAAAATTTATTGAATATCAAAAACAATACCCTTTTGTGGATAGTGGTATAAACCTTGTCCTCCAGCAGTTTAGCAAGTAGCAGGTAGTTTTAAATACAGACATGGAAGATGAGTGTGGAGTAAAATAAGGGCCATAAAGAAAGAGGAAAAAATTTCAGGAATTAGTGGCGCCTGTAGCTCAAGTGGCTAAAGCACCAGCCACATACACCAGAGCTGGCAGGTTCAAATCCAGCCTGGGCCTGCCAAACAACAATGACAACTACAACCAAAAAATAATGGGGCATTGTGGCAGGTGCCTGTAGACCCAGCTACTTGGGAGGCTGAGGCAAGAGAATTGCTTAAGCCCAGGAGTTTGAGGTTGCTATGAGCTGTGACACTACAGCACTCTACTCAGGGCGATAGCTTGAGGCTCTGTCAAAATAAAAAGAAAAAAATTACAGGAATCAATTCTTTGGATTCCTGTAAGCAAGAGGATCTAAGAGGTTTTAAGGGTTAGGGTTAGGGACAGTATTTGAGATGACTACAAAGATGAACAGAAGTTTTATAACTGAGTCAAATATGACATGAAGTAGTTGAAGATGATCATGATGTACTGAGATGATATTGATATTAAATAAGGCACGCAGTTTGATGCTAAGATGTACAACATATAGACAAAGGTGTAGATCAGTGGTCCTTACCCTTCCTAATGTATTTTCATTGTTAAAAAGGGATCGCGACCCACAGGTTGAGAACTGCTGCTGGTCTAGATGGATGTGTTAAGACTATCCATCTAGATAGTCACTAATATATTATTAATATATTAATAAAAATTTCCCTCATCTTATCACCAAGAACTATGGCTAGTATAGTAATAATGATAATTAATAAATAGTTCTAAATACATGACTAGTTCTTGGTGATGAGATTAGGGAAATATTAATTATTATTATTTTGAGATAGGAGTTTGTTGTGTTGCTGGGGATAGGATCAAATGATGTTATCAGAGCTCACTGCAACCTCTAGCTCCTGGGTTCAAGCGATTCTTTTGCCTCTCCCAAGTAACTGAGAGGTAACACCACTATATCCAGCTAACTTTTCTATTTTTTATAGCAACAGTCTTACTATGTTGCTCAGGCTTATCTTGAACTCCTGGCTTCAAGCAATCCTTCTGTCTCCAAAGTGCTAGGATTACAGGTGTGTGCCACCAGACGTATTTTTTAAATTATATTTTCATTTTCTTTTTACTTTTTGATAATTAAGATTTTATACCTATCCTCATATGTATGGTGATAAGAAAAAAGAGAAAAAATATTTTACAAATTAAAAATATTTTACACAGGTATTTTTGAGTAGTTTTGTAATTGGGCAAAACTACTTTTTGAATCAGCCAATCAAAGTGGCTGATTCATGTGTAACTTGGTCTTGGTACAACTGTTACTGTTCTCTAAGAGGAGATTCTTTTAGGTTCTTGATGGTCATTGGAAGAAAATAATGCCGGACACACCACTTAAGCTAAAACAAACAGCTTTCTTGAGGGCAAAAGTGAAAGTATACTCTCAAGAGAGAGGGAGCAGGTGACTTAAAAAGTGCAGGGGTGGCTCAGCACCTGTGGCTCAAGTGGCTAAGGTGCCAGCCACATACACCTGAGCTGGTGGGTTCGAATCCAGCCCGGGCCACCAAACAACACGGACAGCTGCAACTAAAAAATGGCCAGGTGTTGTGACCGGTGGCGGTAATCCCAGCTACTCAGGAGATGGAGGTAGGAGAATCGTTTGAGCCCAGGAGTTGTAGGTTGCTGTGAACCATGATGCCACAGGACTCTACCCAGGGTGACAGCTTGAGGCTCTGTCTCAAAAAAAAAAAAAAAGTGCAGGGGCACCAGCAGGAAGAGGACTTAGGTTTTGCTAATTGAGGGAGGAATATTTAAGGATAAGGGGTTGGCTTTTACTAAGATTTTGTGTAGTGATGGACATTCGTCCTTTCTCTTTGGGATGCCACCCCATCTCCCTGTCCTGCTCTCTTCTCTCCCCTTCTCCCTCTCCCCCCACCTTCTCTTCTCTCACTCCCTGCTCTCTGCTCTCTTCTCTCTTTCTCATCTGTTCCCTTCACTCTTTCCTCTCTCTATATATAAAATAAACTTATACTTTTATATCCTAAAAAAAAGTTGGGTAGTAATTTGTAGAATTGTGTTCCCTCCCATTTTCATACTTTATATAGTTGTTTTTGTACTGCCATGGTGATTTCAAGGGTGAAGAAATTTTATTTATTTTTCTTTTTTCTCTCTCTCTCTTTTTTTTTTCTTTTTTGAGACAGAGTCTGATTTTGTCGCCCTTGGTAGACTGCTGTGGCACCATAGTTCACAGCAACCTCAAACTTTTGGGCGCAAGGGATTCTCTTGCCTTAGCCTCCTGAGTAGCTGGGACTACAGGTGCCCACCATAATGCCTGGCTATTTTTAGAGACTAGGTCTTGTTCTGGCTCAGGTGGTCTCGAACCTATGAGCTCAGGCAATCCACTTGCCTCCCAGAGTGGTTTTTTTTTTAAGTAAATTTATTTCAAGTTAATGTGAGAGTACAAACAACCAGGTTAAAAGTTTGATTTTGTTAGGCAGAGTCTCTCTTGTGGTTGTTTCACACACAAAAGGAGTGTCAACCCTCCTCACCTGGAGCCCATACAGTGAGAGTACCCCAAACCCTCCTCCTCTCTTATTACCTCTCCCCCCAACTTGAATTGAAATGAGTTTTTCTCCCATGTGCACATGCAGCAGATCATCTACTGGCTTCCTGTTAGTATTGAGTACATCAGATAATGCTTCCATTCTTCTGATACTTTACTAAGAAGAATGTGTTTCAACTCCATCCAGGATATTACAAAAGATGTTAAGTCACCATCTTTTTTGTAGCTGAATAGTATTTCATGGTGTGCATGTACCACGATTCGTTAATCCATTCCTGAATTGATTGGAATTTAGGTTGTTTCCATGTCTTGGCGATTGTAAATTGAGGTATAATAAATAATCTAGCGCTAACGTCCTTATGATAAAATGATTTTTTTCTTCTGGGTAGATGCTAGTGGGCTTGTGGGCTCAACCAGGAGGCCTAATTTTAGATTTTTGAGGATTCTCTGTACTTTTTTTTTTTTGAGACAGATCCTCAAGCTATCCCCCTGGGTAGAGTACTTTGGCATCACAGCTCACAGCAACCTCCAACTCCAGGGCTCAAGCGAGTTTCCTGCCTCCACCTCCCAAGTAGCTGGGACCACAGGCACCCACCACAATGCCCGGCTACTTATTTTTTTTTTTTTTTGGTTGCAGCCATTATTGTTGTTTTGGCTGGCCTGGGCTGGATTCGAACCCGCTACCTTAGGTGTATGTGGTTGGCGCCTTAGCCACTTAAGCCACAGGCGCCAAACCTTTCCATATGTCTTTTCAAGTAGGCTGTATTCGTTTGCAGTTCCATCAACAGTGTAAGAGTGTTCCCTTCTCTCCACATCTGCACTAGCATCTGTAGCTTTGGGACTTTCTGAAGTAGGCTAATCTTATTGAGGTTAGGTGATACCTTGAGGTGGTTTTGATTTGCATTTCTCTGATAATTAGGGATGATGAGCATTTTTTCATATGTTAGCTATTTGTTGGTCTTCCTTGGGGAAGGTTCTATTCATGTCTCTTCCCAGTGATATATGGGACTGTTAGCTTTTTTGTTATTGTTGATTAGAGTTCTCCGTAGATTCTAGTTACCAAGCCTTCATCTGATTCATAAGTAAATATCTTTTCCCATTCTGAAGGTTGTCTATTTGCTTTGGTTGTTGTCTCCTTAGCTATACAGAAGCTTCTTGGTTTAATTAAGTCCCATTTATTTATTTTTGTTGTTGTTGCAATTGCCATGAAAGTCTTTCTTCATAAAATCTTTCCCCAGGCCAATGTCATCAAGTGTTTTTCCTACATTTAAAAACCACAATGCAAATGATATTGTAATTAGCCAAAGTTCATGTGAGGTGACCTTGATAGCTGACAAGACAGTTGAAGTTGTACTTATCTGTGCTTATCAAACCTGCCTCTCCTTAGTTAGACTTTACTGCCTGCCCCTTCATTGTTGCCCCTGCATCAAGCTTCTAGCCTAGTACTCTCCTTAGCTTCTGCATCTGGGTTGTTTATTTCAACACCTCCACTGGCTCTGCAAGCCCCTTCATCTGGTCTCAGTCCTATTATTCTAACACAACCTTTTAAAAGTCATTTGTATTGGCCATGTGCAGTGGCTCAAGTCTGTAACCCTAGAATACTGGGAGACAGAGGCCTGTAGATTGCTTGAGCTCAGGAGTTGGAAACCAGTCTAAGCAACAGCCAGACCTTATCTTTACTGAAAATAGAAAAAGTGGGTTTTGTGGAGGGCAGCTGTAATCCCAGCTACTTGGGAGGCTGAGGCAGATGATTGCTTGAGCCCAAGAGTTTGAGGTTTCTGTGAGCTATTACTCCATAGCACTCTAACGTGGGTGACAGAGTGAGGCTCTGTCTCCAAAAATAACAATAATAATTTGTATTAGTAACTATAAAAGTGTTTTACGGCTCGGCCCTGTGGCTCAAGTGGCTAAGGCGTCAGCCACATACATCTAAGGTGGAGGGTTCGAATCCAGCCTGGGTCCACCAAACAATGATGGCTGCAACTAAAGAAAAATAGCCAGGTGTCGTGGCGGGTGCCTGTGGTCCCAGCTACTTGGGAGGCGGAGGCAGGAGACTCGCATGAGCCCAGGAGTTGGAGGTTGCTGTGAGCTGGGATGCCACAGCACTCTACCCAGGGCGATAGCTTGAACCTCTGTCTTAAAAAGAAAAAAAGAAGAAAGTGTTTTAGGTGTCTTGAGTTGTTTCAGAAAATTCAATAATTCTATTTCTGGGTATCTACATTCATGAAGACATTCTCCAATCTCTTTATGACAAAAAGAAAGGAAATAAGTGATGTCCAAGAACAAGGAATTAATGCATTATATTTCATATGCCCATCTAATGTAATTTCATGCATCTATTGTTTATGAAGATTATGTGGAAATATGAGAAATGCTTATAAAAGTGAAATGAGAGGATGCATGCATGCTACGACATTGTAAAATAAACATGAGTGGGGAAAAGTTCTGAAAGAAAATACACCAAATGCTAAGAGTGGCTGTTTTAAGATGAAGGATTTTTCTTTCTTTTTTTTTTTTTTTTGAGACGGAGCCTCAAGCTATCCCCCTGGGTAGAGTGCCATGGCATCACAGCTCATAGCAACCTCCAACTCCTAGGCTCAAGCGAGTCTCCTGCCTCCGCCTCCCAAGTAGCTGGAACCACAGG
>CAUYQV010115427.1:0-28465 GCA_963574575.1 Galagoides demidoff
CACATAACTAAAATTTTAAAAAAATGAAAGAAGCAACATTACCAAAAATTTTACAGAAATTAAAAGGACTGATTATAAGAGATTCCAATAAACAACTATATGCCAACAAATTTGACGACCTAGATGAAATAGACAAATTTCATTTTTTTTTTTTTTGAGACAGAGCCTCAAGCTATCCCCCTAGGTAGAGTGCCATGGCATAGCTCACAGCAACCTCCAACTCCTAGACTCAAGCAAGTCTCCTGCCTCCGCCTCCCAAGTAGCTGGGACCATAGGGGCCTGCCACAACTCCTGGCTATTTTTTTTCGGTTGCAGCCATCATTGTTGTTTGGCGGGCCCAGGCTGGATTTGAACCCACCACCTTAGGTGTATGTGGCTGGTGCCTTAGCCACTTAAGCCACAGGCACTGAGCCTACATTTTCAATAGATAGAAAATTCTCATGTTATATAAACGAACCCAGAGCAAAAATATATAATAACATATTAATAATTATTAAGACAGAAGTTAGAAATCAGATCCAAAGCCACCTTTCTGTACACGTTGGAGCTGGTCCTTTAAAAAGTGTATTATTCCCGGGTAAGTTGCTGCTTCTGAGTTCTCAGCAATAAAAGTTATCAAAGGGAAACCGGTACACAGAAGGGAGAATGAGCATGTTTCACCCTGTTTTGCTTGCTCTGTTTGTCAGCATCACCTCAGCAAGTTTTTCATCCTTGCAGAAACAGTTAATTCAAAATCTAACACTTTTATTTGATTCGTGTGCAGCATCCCAGAACCAGTTGTGATTGTGGCACTTCAGAGGTGCTAGAGGTGCCACTTCAAGACCAGATGGCCAGTGCTTCCCCCCTGCCCCCCGACCCGTGGCCACACTCAAGTGTCACCTCTTCAGGAGGCCCTTTCCAAGCTCCTGAGGTGCAAACAGTGCCCCCTCCAAGGTCTAGGCCCCAAGTCTGCGGAGCCCCTCCTGCTACAGCCTAGGTTCTGATAACACCCATGTCCTCCACTTTATCCTCCTATCCCAGGTATGACAGCTGTATCTTTAGTTGCTAGCTGTGTTTACTTCTATGCTCTCTTTTAGATTTTTTCTTTTACTTTTTTGCTCTTTAGTGCCTGAATTATCAATTTCCTATACAGTAATATCTTTTTTAAAAACTGTTATGCTTTCTGTTTTCTAAACTACACCTTGATTGATCAATCCAAACAAACATTGATGCAAAATTCCTAAATGGACTTATAGCAAATTGAATTATAAAACGGGAAATAAAAAGGAAAGAAGTAAAGAAAGAGGAAAAAGAGATGGAAGAAGAAGAGGAGGTAAGAAGAAGGAAGAGACCGTGTTTTTAGGGTGTGTTTAAGGAGGACTAGGGAGGATAAATAAAAACATATCTATGTATACAGTTAATCATATTAAAAATAAAATAGAAAAGAGATTTATGTAAAATCAAGAACAAAATATGAAGAGCTTTATGTAAAATCAAACATCCATTCCCAATTAAAAATTCTATTCCAATAAAAATATATCATCACGATCACTAATCACAGAGCTCTGTGATACACTACATCTTTCATTCATCTGCTCCCCCAACCTATGACTGTCTCCGTCAGCAGGAGGTATTTGGAGAACTTAATTTAGATCTCAACTCCTCTCTATCTTTCTTCAGCCCCTCATACTAGAAACTGTAGCCACCTAGAGTGCAGGTACGGTTTTGTTTCAGATAACTCATGACTTCTAATTACTGTTTGCCTATGAATTCTTCTGTATGGCAGTTTTACTTTACCCATAGCTTCTGCTAACTCACTGTCTCTGCCCTCTGAGGGTCTTTGTCTATTCCCTTAGGTGGTATTCTAATAATGAAGTGCTGATTTTTTATTTTATTTTTTTTTTGTATCATACAATGAATTGTTTGAGAAAACATCTTCTTTGACTGGGTAACTACATCATGCCTATTTGAGGAGAATGTTAATTTTAAGCCTCTTCGCCCAAGACTTTTTTGACTTATTTATTAGTTTTCCTTGAATCAGTTTCTCACATCAGGCCCATCAGATTTTTCTGGGAAGAATTCTTACATTAAAAGAAACACAAAATCCTCCATAAGAAATTTCTTAGATTCCTTACTGAGAATAGACGTCATAATCAGAAACCATATCCAAAAAATATTTTAGTTTTAGCTGGTCTTATAAGTCTTAATTCGACTAAGTAACATCTATTAGGCATCAGGCTAAATTTTATATTTACATCTATATCTATTGATCTATATGTAACAAATGAATGTAAAGGAATTTTCAAGATATTAACATGTTTGCAACGACCATAAATTGTAGAATATTCTCAGGAAAAAGGTCCCTAAAAAATTAATGTTAAAAATTATGCACATTTGTCATATATGCATTTTGTTCTAACCTTTCTTACCTCTATATTACTGTAATCGTCTACCTCACTGTGCATACGACCTTATATTTTTCAATAGACAACCGCTTTCCTCTTATTTTTATAACCTGAAAAGATGCTTGGAGGCCATAGATTATGTTGAATCCAGGAACAAAATCCCACTGGGTAATTCATGTTTATAAGTTCTAAAGTACACTTTATTAGCATATAAATTGAAAATAGCAACTTTGATCAGGTTGTTTAATGAAAAACACCTCTTAGTACAAATGAAAAACTATTTCTTAATCCAGATTGCTTAAAAACAACAACTACTACTACTTACTGCAAAAAGTGACAGGAGACAGGAAGTCAAAGTGATAGCTGAGCCAATCAACCTTTTAGTAAAAAATCTAATGTTAACTCTGGGTGGGTAAATAGCTGGATACATGTGTAGACAGAAACCCTTCTATTAATTTTCCTAATGTCAAGGTCTCTGGGGCAATAAAGACTTCCCAGTGATGAAGTCCATTAGGCACCAACCTTATTAAATGCAGCACACACAATTAGCTCTGGGTGACTTACCCTCAGGCTTCTCACAAGTGAAAATACAACAAGTCTTATTTTTGTTTTGTGGTAGGGCTTTGATCACATCTTCGAGCCTTAATTTCTCTAGTTTAAATAATTCTTAGAAAGGCCTTTTTTAAAAAAATTACATCATATAAACATCTTTATATTTTTCTTTGCATGTATGACATATTTAGTCAGTATCCAAATTGCATAATTAAAGAATGAACTACTTCACAAAGGGTTGTGGTAGAGCACTGCAATTTTTATTAATATAGTGCACAAATATCATGTTAAATTTCTGGAAACATTCACTATGTACACTGTTATTAATTTACTCTGAATGTATATATTTACTTAAACAATAAATCTCACTGCAAATACACAGGATATCTCATTAGTACTGCCAACTCAAAGTTCATGGAGAAAGAGAATATGAAAAGAAGAGAGAGAAAACGGTTCTGGTTTACAGATGAGTAACCTCTGTAGCAACAAGAAATAAATTTGCCAGAGAAATAAAGTCACACTGTGTAGTCATCGAAAGTATTTTTGTGACTAAAACTCCAAAATGTATACTTTGAAAGAAAACTATGTAATATTATTCAAACACCCACAAAGAAGCATGCTAGGTAAGGATAAAAAGAAGGGGAGACATCAATGTTCCAAAAACATAATCTGCAGATAAGAATCAATTATATAGGAAGGTGTTGAGGTACGGAAAATATAACCATTTATTTTAACAGATTTTAGAAATCCAAATGAAAGGAAAATTATTGCATTAAATGTACGAAGAAATACCATGTTAATTTACTATTATGGCTGTAACAAATTAGACCAAAATTAGAGGCTTAAAACAACATAAATTTAAGCCAGGCATGGTAGCTCAAGCATGTCATCCTAGCACTTTAGGAAGCTGAAGCCTGTGGATTGTTTGAGCTCAGGAGTCTGAGACCAGCCTGAACAAGAGTGAGAACCCATTTCTACTAAAAAAATAGAAAAACCAGTCAGCTGTTGTGGTGGAGCCTATAGTCCTGGCTGCTTGGGAGGCTGAAGCAAGAGAATCTATTGAGTTTGAGGTTTCTGTGAGCTCTGATGCCAGGGCAATCTATCCAGGTCAACAGAGTGAGACTCTGTGTCTCAAAGAAAAAAAAAAAAGAATATTGATTATCTTATAGTTCTGAAGAATGGGTCTCACTGGCTAAAACTGAGGTGTCAGCAGACTTCATTCCTTTGTGGAGACCCTAGGAGAGAATCCATTTCCTTACCTGTTCCAGCTTCTAAATGTGTCCTTGTGGCCCTTGCCCCTCATACTTAATACAATGTCCTGAAAAACTTTCAGACTCTGTGTCATAGCCCATGCATGATGTGGAATTGTTTTGATATTAATCCAGTTTTGATCCAACTCATAGATCATATAAACGTGCTTCTTCAAAAGGAGGCTCTTCTACTTCCATGGCTTTTTTTCTTTTTAAGAGACAGATTCTCGCTTTATTGCCCTTGGTAGAGTGCTGTGGAGTCACAGCTCACAGCAACCTCCAATTCCTGAGCTTAGATGATTCTCCTCCCTCAGCCTCCCAAGTAGCTGGGACTACAGGCGTCCACCACAACGCCCGGCTATTTTTTGTTGCAGTTTGGCCGGGACCAGGTTTGAACCCACCACCCTTGGTATATGGGGCCAGCGCCCTACTCACTGAGCCACAGGCACCACCCTCTTGTATTTCTATGATCTCTCTCCTTACAGAGAACACATGCATTTACATAATGAATGATCTTCCGTGATCCCAATAAATTTTTTCTCCTGACTACTACTTGACTCGTTTTTTTTAATAAATAAGATCACTTCACTTTAGATCCATGATAGGGAGCTTAACTTTTAATTGACTATATTCTAAGTTCTGTCAAGACACAAATGGAGTAAAAGAAATCTGTACACTTTACTTTTCAATTATGTTTACAAAGTTGTAGTTAATGTATTCCTTTTGCTTTGATTTAAGATTCCTAATTCAAGAGCCATATCATTAATTCTTTCTTTGTTCAGGAATCACTGATTATAGCACTATGCATTTAAGAGAGTTCAAAGTTTAAGCCTTGAGGATGCAGATGTTTTCTTTGGTAACTGAAATAATATATATTAATCATATTTAAATATACTTTGTATATCTTATAATGTTTAATACAGTCAATTACATCTGCAGTATGTTTTAAACATTTGAGACACAATGGGTTATAACATTTGTATGTAATCCCAGTGAAGAGACACCACATATATATAAAACATATGTATCTATTAATATATGCAAAGATATATATCCAATATATTATAATTTGCACATAACTGGCTGTATTGAACAGTATATAATGTATAAATAATATGTGACTATAATATGCCACTATTACATATATGAGTTTTATATACAGGGTGGCCATAAAGTTTGTGTGCACTGTTAAATAACTATAACTATAGTATAACTACTAGACTATTGTACTAATAGTTGTAGTAGTTACAACTATTTAAATTATACACAAACTTCATGGCCACCCAATATAATAGAGTAATATATAAATCATATATTTTATATATAATGTATATACCTGTAGGCAGGGCACCCTCCATCTCCACACTGGGTCATGACCCCTGCTATCTCAGAGTAAGCTGCTTTAAGCATTCAGGTCACCTGAATGCCTCTTGACAGCATTTGTGCCTCCTTCCCTTTGTCTACTCTCTGTTAAGTGTGACTGTACCCATTGAATTTCTGTCAGCATTTGGGATTTCTCTGACTGGCGTTGCTAAAGACTGGTGTTTATTTTATACATGAATAGCTTACAAACTCTTACATGTCTATATACACACACATATATATATATTTATTTTCATCTACACTGTTAATATATTATGATCATCATAATGTATCTACCAAAAAGAACACTAAAATAGGAATGAGTCTAAACACATTTAGAAAGTGCTGGTGTTTTT
This sequence comes from Galagoides demidoff, assembly GCA_963574575.1. Taxonomy (NCBI): domain Eukaryota; kingdom Metazoa; phylum Chordata; class Mammalia; order Primates; family Galagidae; genus Galagoides; species Galagoides demidoff. The sequence goes on from CAUYQV010115427.1 coordinate 5,905, forward strand.
AAGGCTTTCCACTGTGAAGATCATTATTCCAGCTGCCATGATTGCCTTTGTTTAAACACAATGGCTGCTAAGGAGCCTGGAAGCCGGAAGGGATGCGCCGGAAAAGACACTTTGATGTTAGTAGAGTTGGTATTTTGCCTTAATCTTCATTTTCTCCAATATTAGTTTACTTACATCTTCCTTTTGATATATCTGTTCTTATCCTTTTTGTAAAGAAGTAAAGTATTATAAAATAATTATTCAGTCTTTTGCATAGAGTATGGGTATCAACATATCACAGAACATTGAAGCTCAAGGAACAGTGAGATAAACACTGTAATTATGCAGAGCAGGAAAATAATGCTTATAAATTTTAAGCTATGTTCTCAAGGTCATAAGACTCTCTATGTAAGTCACATCCAACTTGGTATAATATATTTGAATTCCACTACAGTCTCCACTTGCATTTTTATTCCTCCAATTGACTGATACTTTTTGAGCACAACTTTTGAAAAGACTCAAATTTGAAAAGACTTCATTCTTCCCCAAATCTAATGGAATTTTTGAATTCCATTGAGGAAAAATAGATCTTCCTGGCTCATAACTTTCCCAGGCCAGGGTGCATTCTATTATAATTATGCAATTTAGTGGATCCTCACCAGGGTTATATAAAAGAACTATCATCTCAGGAAAATTTTCAAACGAAAAATGCCAGAACTTCTTCCAAGGTGAGAATCACCTTTTGTAAGCTCTGGATAGACACTAAGAAAACAGAAAGAGGAAAGAAAAGGGAAGACTCTCAGAACAAATGTGGACATTCATTCAAGAACCCATTGAATATAAAGTACCTGAGGTGATGAATGGCAAGGTAAAACCTGAATTCGAGAAATTTAAAACCTCACCTTTCATTAAAACAGCAATAAAGCCAGTGGGTTTAAATGTGTTGTCTTCATCTGTAGAGTTTTCCTCATTTTCAAAACTTTGGTCATTTCTGAACACTTAAGTGGCTTTGATTTTACTATACACATTAGATCTTGAGTTGAATAATATATTGGAAGGCAAATGGGTCTACTATAATCATTTTAAATGAGCCAAGAGTATATGAAATCTAAAATGTGATAGCAACATTGGCTTAAGACCAAATAAAATCACAGTTGTCCTTACTTACATTTCTAAGCCCAGATGATACGTTTGCTTGTTTTTCTAGAGACTTGGAACTTGGGCTAGGGATCTATATCAATAAGCACGCTATGATCCTAATATATAAACAAAACAGCTGACTTGGTGCGATTCACAAACTGGAATATGGAAAGAGAAATGGATAACAATGAAATTTCGTATGGTTCTTTTCATTTTCTAATCACTGTCAAAATAAAGATATATAACCACACTTACACACATAAACAAATAAGGGACAGATCAATTGATAAATTGAGGGTATAATTCCATTGCAAATACTACTAAAATGATGAAAATTCAATTTTTTTTTTGTTTGGACTAATCTGGTAGTTTTATTAAAATATGCACCAGGGAATGTTTTCAAAGCTTTTATGGTGTCTTTTATGTGGTTTCACATTTTGGTTTTGAGAGAGGAAAATTGCCCTCGAGGAGAAATCCTTCAGAAAGAAGAAGAGAGGGAACACAAGGACTCAGGAAAAAAAAAAAGTTTGCAACTGCAGAGAATGATTAGTGCAAGGAAAAGGAGGAGGAGACATCTGTTGGTGAAATGATTTTTAGAGATAATTAAGTGCATTCATCCAGAAATAACACGTTTATTTATTATACATCGTTTGCAGGCACACATGGCTTTACTAAAAACAAGAGAGACTTTCAAAGACCTACAAAAATAATCAGCAGCTTTAGACCGATGTCACTAGAATGTCAACCCTCTCTGTGTGTCCCCTACTTCAGCTTCTCCAAGTTGGAGAAGCAAAAGTCTCCTTTTGCTTTCCATAATCATTTTTATTGCAGAGTATGAATGTTATTTATAGAGATAAGACTGATTGGAAAATATTGTCAGAAATTAATAGTATGGTCCTCATGTTTCTCAAGTAACTTAGATTAACATCCCATTTTAATCTCATGGACCTTAATTAAATTTCTGGGTAACTAAAAACATCCAAGCATAACCAGTATTAGTGTTCCCCTCCCTGCAAAAGACACATTTTTAAGCATGGAATTATTGACCTGACAGTAATAACTATTTTAAAGAGTTAGTAAAAAATTAACCTTAGACATTGAGTTTAGATTTTTTCTTGATTCTTCTCAATCATCCTCCATAAAGAATTTGTGCTTTATGTCTGGATATGTGATGCCTTCTTTTGCATAGATTTTAATACATTCTGCAAAGCACTAAATAATGGGCCTCAAATTATATTTACAGAAATCAAAAAGCACAAGAAAAAAGACAACTATAAGAGTTAACGTGTATATGAGTCACTACAAAACTTTTGAGACAGACTGTTATGTACCATTATTTCACTTCCAAGAAACAGCCAACAATGATTTTTCTGATTCACCCTTGCAATTTTCAATTTGCTAAGCTTATTTTCTTCCCATTAAATACAGCTCTTATGTAGGTCCTGCGGGGAGGGCTTTATTTGTTTACATCCATGTGAATTTAACATTTCTTGATTTTTGTATATCTTAAAATGACCCATGTTTGCCATGCAAAGAGCACCTTTAAAGTCATGCTTAATTTTTAAATCAACATAAACTTGAAATTTTAGCATAAAAAAGAATGGATAGATAAAAATGGAAAGTTCTGATTTCTTCCCATTAATTGAGGTTAATCTACAAATATAATGGATGGTATTTTCACATAATCATTCAACGTTTAGCCCTATATCACTCCTCCTCCTCCACAAGCTAAAATTAAACAATAAAAATATAACACTACACATAACAGGAAATCCCAAGGTGGATGCTTCTGTGGTTGATTAATACATTAGCTCGAATCATTGAGGATCCAATTTTTCATCATTTTTCCACTCCAGTATCCTCAAGGAGGTGAGCAAACCTCAGGATTTCAAGACAACTACCATAGTTCCAGGCATAAAAAGAATGAAACCTTTGAAATATCAGAAGAATAAAAGAGAATATGACCCCTCCTTATGTTTCTTTTTAGGAGTAAAGACAATTTTCCCATACACATCTAGCAGAGTCGTACTTGTTTATGAGAATCATGTCCCATGGCCTTTCACATGGCTATCTTTTAAAAAGAGTGAATAGAAATATCATGGCTACATGAACAGCAGAGGAGTCCTAATAGTGGAAACATAAAAAGGTTTTAATGGTACTGTTGGATTACCACCACAGTCTTTGTCACAAACCCTTTAATTTAATTATGCATACCACTTGTATTGCATGGATCACTATTCTCCTTGTATTATGTTTATCTTTGTAAGAATCTTACATTAATTTACAGAATAAAAGTAACTTTAAAAGAGAGACATTGGAAGGCTTTGTTTTAATCCTAATTTTGCTTGCTGCAGTAGCTTAGCTATAACATACCTTCAATTAAAATAGCAACCAAAAACTGCAAAAAAAAAAAAAAGAAGAAGAGAAGAGAAGTAGAGTGAAAAGATGTTTCATATAAAAATTAAAAAGGTATTTTTAAACTATAACTTTTATAAGATAAAGTATAAAAATGTAAACAAAGATGGAATTTGGTTTATACTAATAATATGATCCCTAAATACAGTAAATCTGCAATAATTTTAAATTAACTACTTTCACACAAATTGCTGCAAATCTTTCCAGAGATAATATAAACACCAAATGTTAGAAGATGAATTTTGAGTTTTGTCATTTGTCATTAAACAATAAAAGAAAATGTGCTTGGAATAAAAATGAATTTTGCCATTTAGGTCAATTCTGCTGCAAAGAAATTAAAATGTGGCTTCCAAATGCCTGGCAGCTTCTTTTCATTATCATTTTTATCACTCTGGGCCACGGTATCTTATTCCTAACCTGGACTTTAATCCCAGGTGCCTGCATTCTACCTGCTCTGAGCAATACATGTCTACTCCATGGATCTTTAACACAGAGAGGCAAGCACAGCAACCAATGACAGAGCATATGTTGTTTATACTATTTAGATAACTGAATGCCATCTTTTATTGTCCTGATAATTAAATCCCCTCCTAATGTATATCTGACTCAGTTAATTTAAACACAACTTAATCTCCAGTCAAATTGTACTATTTATGGTGTTCCAAACAAAATCTGCACTTTCCCCAACTGTCAGTATTCTTACTTAATTCAAGATATAGCTAGCTCGGCCACTGTAGCTCAGTGGCTAGAGCGTGAACCACATACACCATAGCTGGTGGATTAAAATCCAGCCCAGGCTGCCAAAAAACAATGACAGTTACAACTAAAAAAAAAAAAAAAAACTAACAAACTGGGCATTGTGGCAGGCACCAGTTACTTGAAAGGCTGAGTCAGGAGAATTGCTTAAGTACAAGAATTGGAGGCTGCTATGAGGTGTGAGGCTATGGCACTCTACCCAGGGTGACATAGTAAGACTGTCTAAAAAAAAAAAAAAAAGATATAGCTGAATAGTTTTACTATTTGGAGAACCTTTTATTGGATCTCTACTATCATGTAAACTTTTCATCAAGTTAATACCCTTGTATTAATATATCCTATAAGTCACTACTATAATTAAATTGAATCTCACCATTCCCCAAAACAAAAGATATATGCGATGTTGAAATCTTTACCCCTAGTACAGTGGTTCTGAACCTATGGGTCACAACCCCTTTGTAACAATGAAAATACATTCTGCATATCAGATATTTACATTATGATTCATAACAGTAGCAAAATTATAGTTATGAAGTAGCAACAAAAATAGTTTTATTGTTAGGGGTCACCACAACATGAGGAACTGTATTAAACGGTCACAGCATTAGGAGGCATTAGGGAGGTTGAGAACCACTGCCCTAGTATCTCAGAATGTGGTCTTATTTGGAAATAGTGTCTCTACAGATGTAGTTAAATTATGATGAATTTGTATTCATGTCTTTTACCCACATATTTTTGGTGTTTTTTTTTTCTTGTTGATTTGCTTAAGTTCCTAATAGATTCTTGTTGTCATCCACTTATTGGATGTATAGCATGCAGATATCTCCTTTCCTTCTGTAGACTATTTGTTTTATTGATTTGTTTCCTTGACTGTGCAGAAGCTATTTAATTTAATCAGGTCCCATTTGTTAATTTTTGTTGTGATGAATTTTTGATGCTATGTTTGCTTTAGGAGTCTTCTTTATAAATTATTTGCCTTAGACCAATGGCTCTAAGAGTTTTTCCAATATTGTCTTCAAGAATTCTTACAGTTCCGTGCCTTAGGTTTAAGTCTGTTAGCCATCATGGATTTTTCATGAGTAGTGAGTGGGTGCAGCTCTTGTTTCAATCTTTTACATGTAGCTATCCAATTTTTCCACCACCATTTATTAAATAGGGATTCTTTTCCTGAGTGTATGTTGTGGCCTGCTTTGTTGAAGGTTAGATGGGAATATAATAATGATTTTATATCTGGGTTTTCTGTTTTAGTTTTTTGTTTAGACAGAGTCTCACTTTGTCTCTCTCTGTAGAGTGCCATGGCATTATACCTGTGCAGCAACCTCAAACTCTTGGCCTCAAGACATCCTCCCAAGAAGCTGGGACTACAGGTACCCACCACAACACCCGGCTATTTTTAGAGATGGGGGTCTGGCTCTTGCTCAGGCTGGTCTCAAACTTCTTAGCTCAAGCAATTCACCTATCTTGGCCTTCCAGAGTGCTATGGGGTTTTCCTTTTTTATACATTTGTCCATGTCTCTTTTCTTGTGTCAGTATATGCAGTTTTGGTTACTATAGCTTTGTAGGATAGCTTGAAGTCTGGTAAAATGATGCCTCCTGACTTATTCTTTTTTTATTTTTCCTGGTTCCCTCTGAAGCTCAGAATTACTTCTTCTAGATCTGCAAAAAAATGATATTGATATTTTAATGAGGATTGCATTGAATCTGTAGATCACCGAGGGTAATACAGATACTTTAACAATGTTGATTCTTCCAATCAATGGACAAGATATGTTTCTCTATTTGTTGACATCCTCTGCAATAGTTTCATTAGTCTTTCATCATTCTTTTTGTAAAGGTCTTTCACTTTTTTGGTTAAATATATTCCTCAGTATTTTATTCACTTTATTGCTATGATAAGGTATTGAGTCATTGATTCGATTCTCAGTTTGACTGTTGTTTGTGTATAAGAATGCTAGATTTTTGTACATTGATTTTGTACCCTGAGACTGTGCTGAATTTATTTATAAATTTCAGGAGTCTCTTAGCAGAATCTTTGGAGTTTTCTAGATATCACCAGCAAAAAGTGATATCTTGATCTCTTCTGTCCCCATTTAAATACGATTGATTTTCTTCTTTGGTCTGATTCCACTGGATAGGACTTCCAGCACTGTGTTGAACAGAAGAGGTGAGAGCTGGCTGCCTTGTCTGTTCTAGATCTAAGCAGGAATGCTTTCAATTATTTCTTATTCAGTATGATGTTGGCTGTGAGTTTGCCGTACATCATTTTTATAATTTTGAGGTGTATTCCACTTATGCCTGTTTTGCTAAGAGTTCTTATTATAAAAGGTGCTGGATATTGTCAAAAATTTTCTCTGAATCTATTGAGATTATCAAATAGTCTTCTCCTTTTTTTGCTTCTATTTATATGGTGAATCACATTTATAGATTGGAGTATGTTGAACCATCCTTGCATCTGTAGGATGAAGTCTACTTTGCTGCAGTGAATTTTTTATGTGCTTATGAATTCAATTTGCTAGAATTGTATTGATTATTTTTGCATCTATATTTATAAAGGATATTGGTCTGTGGTTTTCCTTTTTCTGTTTTGTCTTCTCCTGTCTTTGGTATCAAGTTGAGACTTGCTTCTTAGAACAAGTTGGTGAGGATTCCTTCCTTCTCAAGGTTATCAAATAATTTCTGCAAGATAGGAAACTTTTCAAAAGAAGGCTAATGGCCAAGAAACATGAAAAAATACTCAACATCTCTAATCAGCAGGAAAATACAAATCAAATCAAAACCACAATGAGATCTCACTTAACTCTAGTGAGAATGGCTTTTATTTAAAAAAAAAAAAAATCCCCAAAGAACAAATACTGGTGTGGACAGAGAGAAAAGGGGATTCCTATACACTTTAGTGGGACTGCAAACTAGTACAACCTCTACAGAAAATCGTATTGAGATACTTCATGAACTAATAGTAGATCTACCATTTGATCCAGCAATTCCACTATTGGGTATTTACCCACAGGGGGGAAATAGTCATTTCATCAAGAAGACACTTATATTCAAATGTTTATTGTAGCACAATTCACAATTGCAAAGATGTATACTCAACCCAAGAGCCTATCAGTGCATGAGTGGATTAATAGAAGGTGGTATATGTGCACCATGGAATTATACTCAGTCATAAAAAGTATCTTTTTTAACAACCTAGATTGAACTTGAGACCATTGTCCTATGAATGTCTCATTCATGAGTGTGCAAGTCTTTTGGTTATATTAATTGCTGTAGTTCAGTTTTGTGGTATTCTAATATGTCTATATGGGAATATTTACAGATAACCGTTAAAAGGTAATAATTAGGAAATTTTGAATGTCAGCTGAACTCAGTATATTCTGTGTTGGGGAGGACTCAGGGAAGGAAGGGGAATTGTATTTTTATTTACATATAAAATGTGAAAAGTTGAAAATATTTTAGAATGTATCTCATTGTAGTGAAAAGATATCAGAAATAGTGTAGGATGGTGGGACCACACCTATGGTGCATCTTACAAGGATACATGTGAAATTTACTAGGTGTAGAATATAAATGTCTTAACACAATAACTAAGAAAATTCTGTGAAGGCTATGCTGACCAGTTTGATGAAAGCATTTCAAATTGTATGTAAAACCAACACATTGTATCCATGATTGCATTAATGGACACGGCTATGATTTAATAAAAAGAATGAAAAAGGAGAGAAAGAAATAATGTAGGAAATGAAATTTCACAAGAATTAAAAAACAAACACCATATGTACTTACTATCTAATTTGGACTAATTGATCAACACTCATGCACATCTGGTGGTAAAACTCAACAGAAAGTGAGCAGATGAGAGAGGGAAGGAGGAGAGGGATAAATTCACATCTAAGAGGTATAATGGATACGACCCAGGTGATGGACACACTAATGTATAACTGACTTAAACTGTACCCCAGCAATTGATCTAACCAAAAGACTTACCTGCTCAGAGTAATCTGAAATTTAAAAATATATATATTATGAGTTGAAACTAGAATAGGGTAGGCATCTGATGCAACATGACTGGTACACTTGTACAGAAAGACACAGAGTACATGAAGAACGCCAAATGAGGACAGAGGCAAAGTTTATACAAGCAGAAGCATAGGAACACTAAAGACCCCAGCAAATCCTCAGAATCTGGAAAGCAGTAAGGAAAGACTCCCCTTCAGTCTTCAGACACCTTGATTTGGGGCTTTTCATCTCTAGAATTATGAAACAATAAAATTCTGCTATTTGTGCTACTATGTTAAGGAAGCTCTATGTAACTAACATAGACACTGAATAGATTCCCTATTTTTTATATGTCTTCAAGGATATCCTTTTTTTCTCCTTTCTCGCCTCAATCTCCTATTCAACACAGTGGTAAAATCTCTGTCTTCCTCTCATTATAAACAATATAAAGACAAGAATTTTTATCCTATCTTTAAGTGACTTATTTTTGAAACTCCTTCAGTTAGTTAAAAATAATTGTTGCCTAATAAAAAAATAAATTGAAATATTCTGAGAAAATATTATGATTTAACACTCTTCTTAAGAGCATGAAAATACTTCAGGCGAACACCTACAATATTTACAAAATAATTCTCATTTTTTAAATGTCTTCTACATACCATCTGTCATTTGGAATCATATGTATCCTGAGAAGTGGCGAGTTTTAAGGCCTACCTAACATAAAACATACACGTGAAAGACAAATATTCATTTAATTATACAGATATAAGCAAACATGTAATGACCTTAAAGCTCTTCTATTATATATTTATAATATACATAGGGATCTTAAATCACATCTACTTAACATTTAGAATATATGTGCATAGAAGCAAGTGGAAAACTAAGAACCAATTAATTGCATATACATACTTTATCCATTTATTAATTTTTCATACAGTAATTATTCAATCTAAGAAATTATCATCTCATAACCAATCATCTCCATATACATCCCTACAAATTTCTTCATACTCTAGTGAATTATAAAATCACCAGTTTTTTTTTTTTAATTTTCTCTCATTAATTGCTCATCCTGTTTTGGGGTATTCTAAAATGTCTATGTGGGAATATTGGCAGACAATAATTAAAAGGAAAAGATTAGGAAATTTTGAATGTAAGCTGAACAGAACTATGTTCTGTTTTGGGTAGGACCCAGGGAAGGAAGAGAAATTGGGTTTAGTTATAAATATGCAGAAAACATTCAACATATATTTATAAAGTAAAAAATTAAAAAATTTTAAAATTTGTCTCATTGTAATGATAAGATATCAGAAATAGTGTAGGAATTCAGGTATGAAGTTAGTTTGAAGAGGTGAACTATGTCAAATTTGGTAACAAAGAATGAATGTTGAATGGTAATACTTGAAGTAGCTGCCCCCTAATTGCCAACTATGTTCTCTAAAATAAAGAAAATGCTGAACAGATGAAAGAGGATTACAAGGGTTAGACAATTTAGACATTATAAAGAGATGACTGTTATTTTGTAAAGCAAACCTTGCATATCATTCTCTACTTCCTACTCATCATTTAAAAAATTATTATTTTCTTAAGTACAGGTAGTTTTCTAAACTCTATACTTATAGCAATCATTTAAAACAAATAAAATTTTAATTTAAAAATTTAAGTTAATTTAATATTTATACATATGATACAATGAATTATATTCATTTAATATACATTACCATGAGAGAAACAGATTTTTTTATTAAATCATAACTGTGTACATTGATGTATTTATGGAGTTCAGTGTACTTATTTGATTTACAATGTGAAATGCTTACATTGAAGTAACACATCCATCACAATTATACTCTTTTCTTAAAAGTTTTGAAATGTACCATTGCATCATGCACATTAGGTGAGGTCCCCCCAAATGCTCTCCCTCCTCTCCATCCTCTTCCCACTCCTCCATTTTCTTTCCTCTTCCCTACTACATTCTGGAGTATTTTTATGTTTTACCATTCATATGAACAGGTAGGTAATTATATATTGACTTCATAGTAGTACTGAAAACATTGGATACTTTTTTTTTTTTGCATTCTTGAGATAATTTACTAAGAAGGATATCTTCAAGCTCCATCCAGGTAAACATAAAAGATATGAAGTCTCCATCTTTTGATGGCTGCATAGTATTCCATGGTGTACATATACCACAATTTGTTAATTTATTCATGGGTTGATGGGCACTTGAGCTGTTTCCATGTCTTGGCAATTATGAATTGGGTGCAATAAACACAATAAAAACAAATTGGAAACAGATTTTAAGCAAGAAATCAAGAAAACATTATTTTAAATAATGAAGAGAGCAATTAAAACAAGTGAGCAAAGAAAGCATTTTATAGTAATGGGGTGGGGGGGGCTGTCACTCTATTTTACTTAGGATGGTTACAAACCTCTCTGAGAAAGCAAATTTTACCAGAGATATAAATGACAAGATTCAGTGAGCCACAGCATCATCTGGAGGAATAGCTTTCCAGATGGAGGGAATAGGAGGGCAAAGTCCTTTAGTCCTAGTTCAGCTGGAGAGGAGCAGCAGGAAGGAAAGAAAGAGTTCAGGGTGGTGAGGTGAAGACAGTGACAGGGCCAGTTAGGTAAGGTCAAGGGAAACACATAGGAAGTTCCATTTTATTTTAAATGTTTGTGGAAATGATTTGCAGGATTTAAGGCAATGGGTTGATATGAACTAATTTTATATTTTGTAAGATCCCACTGGCCACTGCCTGGAGAGCTAACTTCAGGGAGCTGGGTGAGCGAAAGCAGGACTGCAACAATGGAGACATGTCAGGATGTTTGGGGCAAGAATGTCTAGTTAAAGGAGAGGATTCTAGGTTATGGTTTGAAGGGAAAGTAAATGAAAATTCCTAATGAATTGGATATGGCTTTGAGGCAAAGATGGTAGGCATGTTTGACAACTAGGCTTTTAGCTTAAGCAACTGGGTGAAGGTGGTTCCTTATGAAGATCATGAAGAATGGGAGTTGAAGAGTGCTTTGAGAAAAAAAAATCTTTTGACTATATTAATATTGAGATTCCCGCTGTGTAGAATTATCACTTGAACTATGGACCTGGAGCTTAGGGGAAATACTAAGGTTTAAGAGAAAATATTAATCATGAATACAGTGAGTGTATTTAAAACTAATTTGTAATATCTAATAATGTTATATGTGGGTGATTGCACTCCCTATCATAGCATGTTGATTTCACAATGCCAGTAAGATAATATTATCTTAAAATTATAAAGATAAAATTCTATATATTTTCCCTTCTGGATGAAGTGCACTGATTATTCTTTCTTCTAAAATTATTTATTGTATATAGAATAAACCTTGATAATTCTGTTGATCATTGCATGGTTGTTTGATGATCTTTGAATCCTTTTGGTACCTCCTCTCTTTGAAAAGAGGCCAGTGATAAAACAGGTTCATTGTAAAATATTAAAAGGAAAAATTCAGAACTTGTATTTTACAAATATGGATTCTCGTTTTTCACATAGCTGGTTTATGATAGATCTTCTCATGTGTTAAATCTCAAGCAAGGGCTAAGCATTAACATTTGAAAATAATAAGCAAATTTAGTCAATTAGCTAAAAGAATTCATCTAAAACATACCCAACTCCACTCCCTAAATATACTAGTATTTTAAGTTAGGAATTTTTTCAATTAATAAACATCAGACTTTGAGAGCTATTTCCAAAGTTCGGATCCAAGTCTCACTTCCAAAGCTCTGGTTCAGTATACCTGTGTAGAACTGGCAAGTATATTGAGAAAAGACTAAAGAATGCTAGTTCAAAACCACTGATTTCTGCAAAAGGGCATGTATTGGCACTGCTGACTTTAGTTTCTGTGACTCTCATTTTTTTACTCTTTCTTCTTCTAACAAATCTTCCATCTCAAATTTGAACCTGTTGATAAATTTCTTTATCCATTATGGTTCTTTGACCTTTATTCAGGCAGACTTTTTGAGATGATTCTGAATGACTTAATCATATCATGATGCATGCATTTTTAGATTAATTTATAGAAGGTAATTTTTCCTTGTATTTTAATTAAGTGTACTTAATATTACCCATTGTCCACTATTGTCCATCGCTTACATTGCTAATTTTTTTTTTTAGTTTTTTAAGTGATACGCTTTTTCCTTACTATTCTTGATTCCATCATATATACAACAGAACCTCCATAGTTTACCTCCTCTCTACATTGACCACCTCCTTAAGTTGAGTTAATTTCTAGAGTCTAGATATGTACCACATGTATGCATCAGCACATATAGTAGGCCTAGTTCCTTATGTTGATCACCCTTGTGTGTTGTCCAGTTTGTTACAGTCCCTCAGATGGTCAATTTACAGAGACTCTACTATAGTTAATGAAGTAATGAAATAGTTTACTTAGTTTTTAGATGTGCATTAGGAAGCCTCACCCATATGCATGATCTATATCAATTAATTATCTTCTAAAACGCTGTTCCTCTTCTGTTTATAACTGGTCATTAACTAAATAGTAAATCCTAAAAATTTCAATATTCTTAGAAAACCATAATTTTATTTCAGAATACATGCTTACAGGTGTTATATTGTCAAAATACATTTTTATTTTTTCTTAACAGAAAGTTCTTTGAAAGCCAATGGCATAATTCTTTTTTATGTACTTAAAATTTTATTTTTATTTTAAGGCTCTATTCTGTATTATACATATAGCTTTCATATTCTATTTGTTTTCTGAGTGAAACTACCACTGAATTCCCCTGCACTAATCATTTAATAGTTGTATGCTTGTGAAGCAAATTCAGACTATGTAATACAGTATATGATGGAGATAGTGAATTTAATTTTACTCTGGATCTCTGGTGTCATTTTGTGGGCAATTGCAAAGTTTTTCAGTGCCCAATCTATAAATATGCTAATTCATTCAAGCATTGAAATATAATTGCATTGTTATTCTATATTTATTAAAATTCTATTTCATATCCAAACATTTATCTCCAGCATTCTAAAAAATGGAGAGACAAACTATTGAGAAACACACTGGAAAAAATTTGGAAAGTAATGGTCACCTATTAAATATGTTCATGATGAAAATCAAAATGATCTCTGTTAGAAGAAATAAAGTGCGAAGAGCCCATTGGAGCAAATTCGGATTGCTGACTCATGCCCATTACAAAACATGTCAGATGGCCACAGCTTTAAAACTTAACCTTCCATGTAGGGCTATCCTCACACTAAGTCAACTTCTGTAGTAGATCTGATTTTTTTTAATTTATCTAGTTCTGGAAATGTAACTAATCAGTTACCCAAGTTAAGGTTTTAATTGCATGTCAAATCAATGATGGATTTAAATCCATGACCTAGCAGAAGTTTCCCAACTACTTATTTAGAAAGAAAGAACAAGGTGATTCACATCTATAATGCCAGAATTTTGGGAGGATCAGATTGCTTGAGCCCAGGAGTTTCAGGCTTCAGTGATCTATGATCCCACCACTGCGTATCAGCCTGGATGATACAGTGAGATCCTCTCGCTAAAAGAACAATTAAAATATGCTAAAAAACAAAAATCAAAATAAAACAACAAAGGCTTCTCAGTAATGTGAACTCTTATTTTGTCTCTGTACTAGACAGAATTTGGTTGCAAACAATAAAAGCCAGATTTGGTAATAAAAGAGGAAAGGGAATTAAGTAAGTTGGTATCAAAAAAGTCTAAGCTTTTTTTTGACTTTTGGTCTTTTCCATAGATCTCAGAGTCTATTCCTGAGGCATAAACTTTGACTCAAGAATAGACTCTGAGGTCTATGGAAATCCCTCCATCCCCCAAATAACTTACTCCATGGCAGCTGCTATGAATTTACAGCCGTTCTTCTGCAGCAATTATTGAGCCCAGAATACTTATAGCCACCACATATAATAGGTAACTGAAATTATGTATTGTAAATGTGTTGTGGAATGCAAAGATGTCAAAATTCTTCCCAAACATCAATGGCAGAATTGGGAAAGAACCTAAGTATAAATATATTCATCAGTGTGTAGTCAAGAGAAAGAAAACAGGCCAGTTATCTGAACAAGAAAAATTTAAAATAAAATTATTACTGGTAAAAAAGTGTTGAATACTTTTAAATTGTTAAAGAGGCCTCCCAAGAATGCATAAAAAGTAAGTGTATACAACATGTAAGGTTGAGGTAGTACATAAAGGGGAAACAATCTTGGAAGAGAGTCTAAAGCTGATAGATGGACCTTGATGGAGAGGGCACAGCAGTGGTCTCCTGGATATTCGAGAAGTTAACTAAATTGCTCTAGTGCTGACAGGTCAAAGCTGGGGAGTAAAATGTTGCCCACCATTCTGCTGCTGAAGCTTATTAAACAGTATGGATTTCTGACTTTTCTAAACATCCAGAGCAAAGAGAAACTGTATACAGGGATCCAGGCAAAACTTACTGGAGAATGAAAGCCATCAGATGTCTAGCACACGTCTCCCATGGAAGCCTGCTGCAGGGGTGTCAGCAAAACACACTAGGAAGATCTTGGGACAGGGTTGCCAAAAAGGGCTAGAAGGTGTACTCTACTGTGTCTCCCTTACATTGCTAACAAAGAATGGAATAGCTCATTCAGACACTAGAATACCTGGGAGGGTGAGGGCCAATGGGTCCCCTTCATACCAGGGCGGAATGCCAAGACTTGACTCTAGTTTTTGGTCTAGGGAAGCTCAGAGTGATCTGGGAGTCTAACATGTCTTTTTTATCAGAGTCCAAGCCAATACTTTCAATCCAAGCATCAAAGTTTCATTCTTCCCCAATCAATGCAACATTCACATGAGAAACATTATGACACTGTGAATTCAATCAATGTTATGTAGCAATCTGCACATTTGTCGTGTTTGATTTTGGGGCATATCAGCTTTGTGGTTAAAGAAAAAATAACAGATTCTTTGCAAGCTGTCATGGAAGCTTTCTGGCTTTCAGATCATAATTTGCACCAAGGGTTAAAGGCCTTGCGCTTGTCATTTATTTTTTGTAAGTGCTCCAGTGCACTCTGCAGACTCCTCTCGTACCACTGTTCTTCTAAGTATCCTCGCTGCCATAATGGTCAAGTGCCGCTGCCACTTAAACTCCCAAGGCACGTGCTTCAGATGGCTCTTCATCAAAATCTAACACAGGTGGTAGCTTGATTAATTGTGATGCCACTACATGCCTTGAATTAATTGTATCCTCTTTCCCAATGGTCAGAATATCAGCATTATGCTCACAGCCATGGATGCAACCAAGCTGATCCCCAAAATCTATCTTTAAAGGCATACTTTCTCCAGCTACTTCCAGTACCAACTCGGCATCAGTCAGCGTCCAGTTAGGAGATAAAATATATATCAGGAATTAGCAGCGGGAAAGTTTAACATAAAAAATTATTAACTAAAAGTGGTTAACTGCTAAACCGAGACAGCTCAAAACATACAAAAATGCCGAGTTTAGGGTGGAGCTACACCATTTACGGCCATAGGAGCGTACATGAGAGCAAAGAAACTTAGAAGAATCACTCCACAGGTCACACTGGACTGACAGAATGTGTTGAAGAAGATGTGTCTGTCGCCCACCTGTGGCACAGGTACTTCAGTCCACACCTGCTGAGCAGGGAGCTGTCATTTGGGACACCAGCTCTTTAGGTCCAACAAGCAGAAAACTCACAGGATATAGGATCCAGCAAATGTGAATGTCAGGCAATGAATAAAAGTTTAGTACACGTGTGTCCTAAATCCCAAATATTTCATAAAAGTATAAAAAATTCAAATTTAACTAGGTACCTTTATTTGCTAAATACAGTAATTTTACTACGCAGTAACATAAAACTTCCTGGAAGATATGGACCACTGGCTCCTCTATATGCTACGAGCAAGGAAGCTGCCATTTAGTCTCACTAAATAAGGTAGGGGCAGTCAACAAGTTTTCTTCAGACTTCAAGAATAAAAAACGCCAGAACCAAAAAGAAAAGCTCCTTCTACTTGGCCTTCTAGATTTTTCTTTTTTTCAGACAGAGTCTCCCTTTGTCACCCTCAGTAGAGTGTCATAACATCATAGCTCACCGCAATTCTCTTGCTTCAACTCCCCAAGTAGCTGGGATTGCAGGCACCCACCACAATGCCCAGCTATTTTTAGAGACAGGACCTCACTCATGCTCAGGCTGGTCTCAAACTCTTGAGCTCAAGAAATCCACCCTCCTCAGCTTTCCAGACATGTTTTAACACTATCTAATAATAAATATTTTACCAGGTACCAAAGAAAAAAATGTCTTGAGGTGGGACAGCTCCAATTTCATAAAAGAGAATAAGAAAGGGTGGATTTAAAGCTGAAAAGTAATAAATTGGTAACTGGCATGAAAAGCATTTACTATAGACAACTTAAAAATAAATTAATTTATACCTTTTATATGAAAGCCACAACCTAAAAACACCCTAAGAATATGGGGGGGGGATGAATGGAGGGAGGGGGATTGGAGGGATCACTTCTGTGGTTTATCTTACAAGGGTGCAAGTGAATCTTTCTAAGAATAGAATATGAACATTTTGGCACAATAACTAGATAAATGACATGAAGGTTATGTTAACCAGTTTGATGAAATGTTTCAAATTGTATGTGAAAACACCACACTGTACCCCAGAAGTGCATTAATGTACATAGTTACCATTCAATTTAAAAAAAAGAAAAAAATAAATAAAATCTGGAAAGTCACCATCTTTAACCACATACTTACTTGCCCATTGCCCCCCAGTTGGATTACCAGAGCCCAGCACAGTACTTATAGCACAGGACACACTATTTTTTTAAAAATGTTATAATAGATGAGACTCTTGAAAAGGCAGCAGTGGTAGAGACAGAAACAAATAATTTCAAAAGGTCCATTCTTGATTCATTCATTCAACAAATGAGGCCCCATCAGCATTCACATAATTTCTGTACAGCCATAACTGTACTTAGCACTCTGTGCTTGTATTTGACACCAGACTTTGAACTTCCTGAGAATAAGGAATACAGGGTCTGGCACATAGTAGGTGCTCAGGAGATCTGGCACTGAAAGTCTCCTATTCCTGTTCCAACTTTGCTACTATGGGCCATGTGATCCTGGAACAGTCACTTTACTTTTCTAGAAGCCTCTAGCTTTACAATCTCTAAGGTGAGAATAATACTACTTGCTTCACAGGACAGTACTTAGGATCAAGCAAGAGAACATCTATAACTATGCCTGCCTATTAGCATTTATTATTTTCTAGAGGGGAAGGACTTGTGATTGGCTTTTAGAAAGAAATGAGTTAGAGCTCCAGTAAAAAAGGACCAAGTATTATTCCCTTAGGAACCATCCTGAAAACTACTATGTTCTCTTCCCCAGATTTTATAGAATATTTTTATGAATAGTATATAACATTTTATATGACTTAGAACTTAACTTTCTACACACAATTAAATAATCTTAGAGATTTACCTCTACTTTTATGACACTATTAGTCATAGTAATATTTGTTTCATAAACATGTATAAATCATCTGATTTTTCAAAATTTCTTAGTCAAAAATCACTTTTAATACTATTCTTCTTGGTTCCATGAAACGAAAGTGGGGCCACAGTCTGTGTGTGCTTTTTTTTTTTTTGACCGGGGCCAGGTTTGAACCCACCACCTCAGGTATATGGGGCCAGTGCCCTATTCCTTTGAGCCACAGGTGCCACCCAACTCTGTGTTATTTTTCATTCAGCATCTAACACAGGGCCTGATAGGTATACGCAGTCACTTATTCTTGTGTTTAAATGTTTAAATTATACCATCTATATTTAAGATTTACTACCTATTTTTTTGGCACCCCCCTGTAACAAACAGCAGACCCTCTGCACATAGATTAGAAATTAGGTTACAGAAATTCAAAGGAGTACACTAAGAAGTGGTAGAAGCCAGAGACAAATTCATATAGAATGTGGATCTCAAGGTTAGCCTTGAAATATGCACTGAATTTGGTCAGAAGAAAAAAGACACTGGAGCATGTTGCTCACAGCAACCTTAAACTCCTGGGCTCAAGAGAACCTCCTGCCTCAGCCTCCCAAGTCGCTGGAACTACAGGTGCCCATCACAGTGCTTGGCTAATTTTTCTATTTTTAGTACAGGTGAGGTCTCACTCTTACTCAGGCTAGTCTCAAACTCCTGAGCTTAAGAGATCCTCACCCCCTTGGCCTCCCAGAGTACTAGAATTACAGGCATGAGATACCATACCTAGCCAAGACCTTTATATTCAAACATTAAAATCCACCAATGCCAGTAGAATTGCACAGCAGAAGCATGCTGGGCCATAAAATCCACCAATGCTATAAAAATAAAAGAAAAACCAAAACCTGTGAAATTCAGAATATAGTTCATTCAATCAAGTCCATGCTAACTTGATGAGTCAATTCTCTACCTAAAGAGTACCAGTCATATACTTCTTAAGTATTGCCAATTCTCTTGCTAAATAAAATCAAATCAGCAAGACCTAATTCTTTAAAAAGAATACTTTCAGCACAAAAGGAACTATTACTAAAACCTCTCCAAAACCCCGGGCCTGCGAGTTGTAAATTCATACATTCAAACTCAAAAGAACAAAATAAACACACTTTTTGAAAGTTCAGTAACACCAATTGCTGTTGTTATTCTAATCACCATAGCATGTAAGATTCCGTTTTTGCACTTAGAGCTTTTACTTGAAATTTCAATTCAGAATTGAATTACCTTAGAACCTAATACCTTGAGTATTTTTTTGGTATGATCTAACAGTCCAGATGGCACCTGTGTGAAAAGTTTGCCTCCCCCTACACATACACACAAGCTTGAGATTTGCCTTTATAACCTCTCAGGATCACATGGCAACCTGCCCTTTGCCCTACCGACTGCAAAATGATCCTCGTCCAGTGAAAATAGGCAAATACTTTAGCAAATGATAAAGCTAGGAATATACTAGCCCTGCTGAGGGAGGAGGATCTCTTGAGCCCAGGAGTTTGAGATTGCTGTGAGCAACATGCTCTAGTGTCTTTTTTTCTTACTCTGCCAAAATTGAGCAGAGCATATTCCTGCTCCTTGGCATCTCCTTTCACTTATGACACTAATGTTGGAAAGGCAGCAGCCAAAGCCAGACACTTGGCTTCACATAAAATTAATAGTGATAGCACCATTCCTTCCTTGTTGCTAAAGATTGGAAGTGCAAAGGCCAGGTGAGGTGGCTGATGCCTGTAATCCTAGAAATCTGGGAGGCCAAGGAAGGTGGATTGCTTGAGCTCAGGAGTTTGAGACCAGCCTGAGCAAGAGTGAGATCCTATCTCTACTAAAAATAGGGAGAGAGGTGGATTCTGGGAAGATGGCTGACTGGTAGCAACCCTGGTCAGAGGCTCCTGAGCAAAGGCAGAAAAACTGGTTGGAATCAGAATCTATGAAGCCACAGACAGGGAGCTGAACCCAGAAAGAAGTTCGGCAAGCTGTAAATCCAAGGAAGAGCATTTAAGAACACAAACTACAGGTACAAAGTGGGCCCCAGAACTGCTTGCTAGAGCCGCACGCTTCCCATGGGCCGTGGGTGGCCACAGAGGAGTCCCCTGCTCTGGGCAGGCACAGAACTACTTGCTAGAGCCTTGCGCACCCTGCGGGCAGCGGCAGAGGAATCCCCCACTCTGGAAGGGCTCAGAACTGCTTTCTAGAGCCACGCACCCCACGGGCAGCAGAGGAGATCCCCGCTCCAGGGCTCTGGGTGGGTCCAGAACTGCTTGCTAGAGCTGCACACCTCCTGAGGGTGGTGGGTGGTCACAGAGGAGTCCCCTGCTCTAGACAGCCACAGAACTACTTGCTAGAGCCTCACGCGCCCCATGGGCTGCGACGGAGGAGTCCCCAACTTTGGGCAGGCCCAGAACTGCTTGCTAGAGCCGTGCACCCCACGGGTGGCAAAGGAGACCTCTGCTCCAGGGCTCTGGGCAGGTCCAGAACTGCTTACTAGAGCCGCACATCTCCTGTGGGTGGCAGGTGGTCGCAGAGGAGTCCCCGCCTCCTGGCAGGCACAGAACTACTTGCTAGAGCCTTGCGTACCCCCCACGGGTGGCGGAGGAGGAGTTCCCCATTCTGGGAGGAGCCAGAACTGCTTGCTAGAGCCACATACCTCCTGCAAGCAGTGGGTGGTTGCAGAGGAGTCCCCTGCTCCAGGAAGCCACAGAATTACTTGCTAGAGCCTCGCACACCCCATGGGCAGTGACAGAGGAGGCCCCAACTTTGGGCAGGCCCAGAACTGCTTGCTAGAGCAGCACACCCCACAGGCGGCAGAGGAGATCCTGGCTCCAGGGCTCCGGGTGGGCCCAGAACTGCTTGCTAGAGCTGCACACCTCCCGCGGGCAGGGGGTGGCCACAAAGGAGTCCCCTACATTGAGCAGGCACAGAACTACTTGCTAGAGCCACGGGCACCCCATGGGTGTTGGCAGAGGGGTCCCCCACTTGGGGCAGGCCCAGAACTGCTTGCTAGAGTCACATGCCTCACAGCGGGAGAGGATAATCCCACCCCAGGCTCCTGCTCTGGGCAGGCCCAGAACTGCTTGCTAGTGCCACATGCATTACACGGGCAGTGGCAGAGGAGTCCTCTGTTCCAGGAAGACCCAAAACAGCTTGCTAGAGATATGCACAACCCACGAGGACAAGCGGAGGAGTACCCCGCTCCAGGCACCCATGCTGGGTGGGCCCAGAATTGCTTGCCAGAGCCACAGGCACCCTGTAGGCAGTGGTGGAGGAGTCTACCGCTCTGGACAGGCCCAGAACTGTTTCCTAGAGGCACGTTCATCCCACGGGTGGAGGTGGAGGAGTTCCCCCTCCGGGCTCCCACGCTGGGAGGGCACAGATTGGCTTGCTAGTGCTGCACACATCCAGCGGGCGACAGTGATGGAATCCTCTGCTCCCCCCAGCTACTCTGGCAGGGCTGAACTAGGACTGATCTGGTCGCTTGCATGCCCTGTGCTACGGCTGCCATTCCCCCACCCACTGGCTGCTCCGGGGGGGGCTGAACTAGGACAGATCTAGCCTCTACAGTTCCCCTGTTCCACCAGTTGCCCTGGCGGGGCTGAACTAAGACTGATCTGGCTGCTGCCAGTTTCCTGCCCCCCAGTCACCCCAGTCTAATGAGGTCTAATCCAGCTACACACACTTCCGTGCGGCTGCTGCCATTGACTGTGCCCCAGTTACCCCAGCACCCAAGAACTGGGAGAAGACAAGAGACACGTTCTGCCTGTCTCTCTGGGCAACCAGAAAAAGCCACCAACTGAAAGGTTCTGATAAGGCCTCCAAACAAGGTCAACTCAGCATGGGGTGGAATCAGCGGAAAAACTCTGGCAACTTGAATAACCAGAGTAGATCAACTCCCCCAAGGAAAAATGGGGGTAGAAGCAATTGAAGACACCATCCATAAACATATGGCTGAGATGTCAGAAATTGAGTTCAGAATGTGGATAGCAAATGAGACTACCAGAATGGAAGAAAGGAAGGAATTAGAAGTTCAAGAAATTATTCAAAAGATTTCTCAAGAAATTATTCAAAAGAAGTCTCAAGAATTCAATGATTTCAAAGATAAAATGATCAAAGATTTTGAAACACTGAACACAAGAGGTTGCAGCCTTCAAGGATCTGAAACATACGGTGGAATCCCTCCATAACAGAGTGAAAGAGGCAGGAGAAAGGATCTCTGACTTTGAAGACAAAGCTTTTGAAGAAGCCCAGGAGCACAAAGATCAAAAGAAATGGAGAGCAAAAACAGATCTCACTCTCAGAGAACTCTCAGATAATTCGAAGAAAACTTATATTCGCCTTATAGGAATCCCAGAAGGTGATGAAGTTGCTTCACAAAACACTGAGGCTCTTCTTCATGAAATTATTAAAGAGAACTTTACAGACATGCCAAGAGATTCTGAAATTCAGATAGCAGATAGTTTCAGAACCCCAGCATGACTCAAGCCGAACAAGACATCCTTCAGACACATCATAATTAACTTCACCAAAGTTAAGATGAAAGAGAAAAATCTGAAAGCAATAAGACATAAGAAAACCATAGCCCACAAGGGGAAGAGTACTAGGATGACTACAGATCTCTCAGCTGAAACCTTTCAGGCTAGAAGAGGATGGTCATCGACTTTTAATCTCCTAAAACAAAATAACTTTCAACCCAGGATCCTGTATCCAGCTAAACTGAGTTTCATCTATGATGGAGAAATTAAATACTTTAA
>CAUYQV010115429.1:0-17748 GCA_963574575.1 Galagoides demidoff
TTGTTACCGGTTTTACCCCCCCCCCGTGGGGTGGCCATGGCCTGTGGTTTTTTTTTCCTAAATCTTTAAAACACCCCGTTCCCAATTTTTTAACCACATTTTTTTAACGCAAAAAAAAAAAAAAAAAAAAAAAAAAAAAAAAATATATATATATATATATAGAGAGAGAGAGAGAGAGAGAGAGAGAGAGAGAGAGTGCATGCACCTGTAGTCCCAGCTTCTTAGGAGGCTGAGGCAAAAGGATTGCTTGAGCCCAAGAATTTGTGAGCTATGATGTCAGGCACTCAATGGGGGTGGAGGCTGGAGGGGTAACAAAGGGAGCCTCTGTCTCAAAAAATAAAATAAAGATCTAGAAGAAAAATAATTTGACAGATACACGAAGGTATATGTACAGAAATGTTCACTGCAGCGTTATTTATGACATAGCTTTCAAAAAGAAAAAGCAAACGTCTGATAATGAAAGATTTGCTAAATAAATTCTGGTATATCCAAGCAATAGAATATTATATAATCAATAAAATGATATTTTCAATTTGGGGGGAAAAATCAACATATTACATAAAAGATGCTATTAAGTGAGAGAGTCTATACATCCATATGGTTTTATTTCTGTAGAAAAATATGTATACGTGAGGCTCAGCGCCTGTGGCTCAAGTGGCTAAGGTGCCAGCCACATACACCTAAGGTGGCAGGTTTGAATCCAGCCCGGGCCCGCCAAACAACAATGACGGCTGCAACCAAAAAATAGCCAGGCGTTGTGGCGGGCGCCTGTGGTCCCAGCTACTTGGGAGGCTGAGGCAGGAGACTCGCTTGAGCCCAGGATTTGGAGGTTGCTGTGAGCTGTGATACTACGGCACTCTACCCAGGGGGATAGCTTGAGGCTCTGTCTCAAAAAAAAAAAAAGAAAAAGAAAAATATGTGTATGCATAGCGAAAAGTCCAAGGAACTACCCCAAAATATTAATAGTGGTTATTGAGGGATCATAAGACCCAGTATGACCTTTCTTCCATTTCCCATCTCTTCTCATTGTTTCTGCTATAAATACGCATGTATTAGTCATAGCAGACACCCAAGCTGCTGTAACAAGGGATCCAATAATATTGTGACTTAAAGAAATAAGTCTCTGTCATTTGACAGCGTCATGTAGGTGTTCTAGACACGCTGGTGGCTCTGTTCCACTCAGATATTTATGGACTTGGGTCCCTTCCTTTCTGTTATTCTTCCACTCCCCAGGGCCTGGCCAGCATAGCCAAGGCTGGGAGCTCTCATGAGGCAGAAATGTCTCTGCCTAGGGATGGCCACTCCTGCTCCCATCCCTAGGCGGAGACCTAGTCCCATGGCTATCTCTCTTCCACTGCAGGCTGAGGATAAAAGCCTTTAGGCTTTTAAGTGACCAGCTACAAAGCTCTGCCGTGGAGGAAGAGGAAAATGAATTTAGCTGGCCAGCTTTCAGTCTCGGCTACATGTATTACTGTATAATAAAAAATTTAAAGAGGAAGCTGAGTTTTCGATGAGATAATTTCAGAGGGCGTTTCCTTTGGGAATGAAGCACATCGAAGAGGTATAAAATTTGGACCCTGCCTTCCAGGGATTTACAGTGTGATCCAGAAACCAGACCAATAACAATTTAAAGTAGTGTATGCAAAGGGCCAGAAGAATGTTTAGATAAGTGCACAGGAGAAAAAATTGCCCAGGGTGGTGGAATAAAGCTTAGGTGAATTGAAAAGCTCGCGATGCTATTTCATTGAGCTACCAGAATTACTTGTGCTTTTGGACAAAGTAAAGCTATTTGTGTTTTGCGTCATTTGAGGATAGCATAACCTCCCCTTACACCATAGAGGGACTGAATCATGTTTTCCTACAGATCTGACAATAATTTAAGCCTGTAATTGATCTTCAGATAGCTGTCATTGATTATAATTCTTTCTTAAATATGCACAATCTTTAACATAAGATATTTTGGAAGAGCTACAATGTGAGGGAAACTCTTGACTTCATAATGTAAAATTGTCTTTTAAATAAACATTTCAAAATGTGGTTTTAAAGCTTTTTAATATGATTATCTTGAGTAGGGTGTTCTTAGATTTATCTGGAAGGCAAACCAAGAGCTAATTCAATAAAGGCTTTTTTTTTTTCTCACTTGGATATAAAGTTTTCTGTCTTTTTTTTTTTTGAGACAGAGTCTCTCTGGATCACCCTTGGCAGAGTGGGTGATTCGTCACAGCTCACAGCAACCTCTAACTCTTGGGTTCAAGTGATCCTCTTGCCTCAGACCATGTAGCTGGGACTACAGGCCCCTGCCACAATGCCCAGCTATTTTCTTTTTTTTAGAGACATGGTCTCCGCCTGGCTTAGGCAATCCACCTGCCTCGGCCTCCGGAGGTGCTAGGATTATAGTCGCGAGCCACCTCGCCCAGCCTAAAGTTTTCTATCATTGGTAGTTTTTAGTGATCATATAATATGTTACCTCTTTTGCAGTGGGATCAGATTTTGTGTATCTTTTGGCTCACATCAGATTTTTCTACTCTGTGGAGTTTAGGCTAGTAAAACTAAAACGTATTCTGGTTTTATGCACAAAGCCTCCCAAAGCCAAGTGGCGATTTTGGTCTCTTCTTTAATCTAGCCTGAGTATGGTTTCCTGATACACAGCAGAATCTGAATGCCTCTGATTTGGTATCTCCACGCTATTTCATGAGATGCAACAAAATGTTTTAAAAGAGACAGTAAGAACCATTTGGTGCTTTGGGGGCTCTTTTCAGGAAAATCCAGTTTCAGAAACCCCATCAGGCAAGATTTATTGCCAGGGAGGCCCAAACTTGAAAATGCTATTTTGTTAACTGTGCTTATTCTAGCAATAAAGATTGGTACAGGAGGAGCTTAAAAACGAGGTGATGAGTTAGTTGTGAGCTTTTACAGATGAGGAACTGAGATGCGAGGAGCTCCAGTCAGTTGTTGGGTCACTTCTTTGGCAAAATGAAGACCCATGTCTCTGGCTCCGCACCCTACACCACACCAGGCCTCTCTTTACACTATGTCACTGGTGTTTGCCCACCTTGCTTTCCACCATCAGAGGGAACCTTTCATAGCTCCCAGTCTGCCCCAGCGATAGATTTGCACTGGGGTGGACTGGGAGGAGGAGAGCTGTCTTTACGGCCCAGCTCCTTTCTGGATACTTTGCTCACAGAACATCTGCAGAGCTGAGGAGGGATAGTTCTTGATTCATATTAACAACAAACCATTTGGGGCAGAAATTGGACATGCAGCCAGTTTCGTAAGGAAGTTTCACAGCCCAAACATCTCTAGATAAAAAATTTCAAACTTGTTTTGTTTAAACTGTTCCTCAGAGCCCTGAGAGTTGAGATCTCAGTGACAACAAAAATAAAATACTTCTTTCTTCTTATAAAGTGATCAAAGAGGTGAAAAGCAATACCATTTTCTAAAAGAAATGTCTTAACCCTTTTCTGATCCGCATTAAGATGATTGACCACTTTGGAGGTATGATTCTGGCTTAATTGTTATGAATGTTTGGATAACGTTTTATGGCCTATGGGGTTGTTGACTTCAAAGACTATAAATCCATCTGCCTCTCTATCCACCAGCCACCCACCTACCTGAGAGCAGAATGGGACAGTTCCGCTGAAGTGCCAACAGCTTGGATTGGTAGCTTTCAAGGACTAGGGCAACTTGGTACTCACACTGTGATTCATCTACTAGAAAAACAAATAGATTTTAAGTTTCAAAATGTAGTTTTGTTTATAACTGCAGAGTGGGAGGTTTCCTCATGTAGCCGGCACCTTGGTTACCCCACAATAACCCTTCTCCCTTCATCCTTGTGAACTCTTTTCTTCGGTAACGTAAGACCCAGCTCCAGAGAGTTACTGCTGGTTCCCACTCTCTGTCATTTGCCTAATTAGATTTCCGTTAAGCTTGAGATTGTTTATAGCCAACGTTTCCCAGATTAAAATCATAAGCCTCTCT
This sequence comes from Galagoides demidoff, assembly GCA_963574575.1. Lineage (NCBI taxonomy): Eukaryota > Metazoa > Chordata > Mammalia > Primates > Galagidae > Galagoides > Galagoides demidoff. Next base: position 3,979 of record CAUYQV010115429.1, read on the forward strand.
TGAAATGTTTTTTATCTAAATTGGGACCATCTTGACTTTACATCCAATCATTCCTCTTTCCTGCAGTTACCGCAGAAGCCGGTAGAATTCTCCAGGGGCTGCTCTCATTGTTCCTTCACATCGGACCTTGTTCTGAAAAATATTGAAGGCGGTGGGGCTCTAATTTAGAACTTGCTGGTTCTTTGCCAATTAGCTTAGACCTGTGAAAATATTTGTCCAATCTGCTAAGAAATCAGATTATAGATTTTAATAAAAATTTCAACCGCTATCTTTAAATACTATGGTTTCTTTTGATGCTTACTCATTGTGCCAAGAAAGTTGGTTATGACTGGTATGCCTACCTTACAAATAGGGAATTAGGGAACTCAAAGAGGCCAAGTGTGAGGAGGGGTAGAGCTGGGATTTAAACCCAGGCAGAGTAGCCCCAGTATTCTTACTTGGCTCTACTGTCTTTATATGTATATACAGGTGGAAGTTTCCTGGAGGTCATGCCAGGGGGGGCATTGTTGTGAGCACGGTGGGAAATGGGTAGACTGTGCTGGAAGCTGTAGATGCTTAACTCTTCAGCTGGACTTATGGATTTGGTCATAGGGTACCTGCCCAGCCAGGAGCTAGAAGAGGGTGGCTCGTAGTCATCAGTGACTCGCTGTTTATGGGGAAGAAGAACTGACCCACCACGTCAGTCTGCAGCCTCGGGAGTGCCGAGGGACATAGGGACTACAGAAAAACATTATTAAAGATGACTCTTAAGATGTCAAGAGGAAAAAAATGACTTCTTAGGTCAAAAAAAAAAAAAAAAGCGAAAGCCATCATACTGCGTGAGCCACAGGCTGAAGGATGGCATCTCAGGGACGGCTTAAATGCATTAGATTAGTCTGCAATGGGGATTAAGGGGCTGTGGGATTTAATAACTTGTGTATTAAAGAATGGCCCTGCAAATGCTACTCTAACATAAAAATGTAACCACTCTAATTGAATTTAGAAGCAATATTAAAATTATACTTTTGGTGATGTTTCCTAGATGCATTAAATAAAATATCAAAAGTCACAATTGATTAGACTGAAACTTTAGCATGCGAGCATTATTGAGCACTAAATTCTGTTGCTAGAAGGTTTTATTTTATTTTTTTATGAAATGTACTCAGAAAATTCTCCCTTTACATAATTTATGGTCATTCTGCTGTTTAAATGTGCAAAAAAAATATAATGTTTTCAGAGTCTTGGCAGTGTTTTGGAATAGAGTACATTATCTTAGTCTTGGGCTATATATATAATGAACACTCAGTGTATATTGGTGATGGTATTTCATGAGCTGAAATCTCTCTAATGGGCAAAGAAAGGAGTGGGCTGTTACATTACATGTGATACTTACCATGGCTTTAATGAGTAAAGGAAGAAAAATATACCTTGTCTTCCTCCCATGGCAAGTCTGTGTGTAGTTTTGCTAAGTATATGTCTGCCCACAAGTTCTCCTAAGAGGATGGTGTTGATCTGTGTACAGCTGGGATTCTGCTGCCCACATATTCCACGAGCATCCTCGTGGTTCCAGAGTTCCATGGACGACAGAGGACCTTGTGGAACTCACAAAGCAGGAGTGGTAGTTAAGAGCAAGATGGCCTTGTCCTTTCCATCCAAGGATAAGCAGAGGTGACAAATGGGAGGCTTGGTGGAAGGCAGGGAGGTTACGGTTTGGATCTAGACAGGTAATGAAGACTATAAATGAGGCTCGGTGCCTGTGGCTCAAGTGGCTAAGGCGCCAGCCACATACACCTAAGGTGGCCGGTTTGAATCCAGCCCGGGCCCACCAAAACAACAATGACGACTGCAACCAAAAAAAAAAAATAACCGGGCGTTGTGGCAGGCGCCTGTGGTCCCAGGTACTTGGGAGGCTGAGGCAGGAGACTCGCTTGAACCCAGGAGTTGGAGGTTGCTATGAGCTGTGATGCCATGGCACTCTACCCAGGGGGACAGCTTGAGGCTCTGTCTCAAAAAAAAAAAAAAAGACTATAAATGAACAAAGAGCATCTATGGGTTTAGAGCATACAGGAGGCCTCCTTCCCTCCTGCCTTTCAGGCGCTCTTCTGGCGTCCTCAGAACGGCATGTACTGTGTTGAAGAGTATTGTTGGGAGGCCTGGTGAGGAGGCACATGCCTGTAATCCTAGAACATTGGTAGGCCAAGGGAGCAGGATCCCTTGAGACCAGGAGTTCAAGACCAGCCTGGGGAACATCGTCAGACCCTGTCTCTACAAAATAATAATAATAAAAGTATTATCTGGGCAGAGTGATGCAGACCTGTTGTTCCAGCTGCCTGGGAGCCTAAGGCAGGAGGATTGTTTGAGCCTAGAAGTTTGAGGTTGCAGTGAGCTATGATGATACTCTAGCCCAGTCAACAGAGACCCTGTCTCAAAAGAAAAGCTATTGTGGAGGCTGGATGCAGTGGTGTGCGCCACCTGAAACCCCAGCGACTTTGGAGGCTGAGGCAGAAGGATTCCCTAGAGCCCAGGAGTCCAAGCCTGTAATGTGTGATGATTGTACCTGTGAATAGCCACTGCACCCCAACCTGGACAACACTGTGAGACCCCCATATCTAAACAAAAATAGAAGAAAGAAAACCAACAACATAAAATGAATACTGGTTAGAAGTTGATTATATACAAGGTACACCATTTAAGTTAGATTCCCTACCCCAAAGAACAAAGAACCTCTCCCCTTTGTTTTTATTGCTATTTTACAGAAATTTCTTTTATTTAGCAAAAGGTTAAAGAAGCAAGTGTCAGAGAAACAAGTGAGCATTTCTTCGTGTCCCTCTGACCTCAGGATGCCCAGTGAGAGGTCCTTACTTAATCCAACTCGTGTTGAGTGGCTGCCTTCTAGGGGAACTGTTAATTTGCAAACTCTGAAAAGGAGGAAAGTTTAAATTTTCCAGCTGCCAAACTTCAGGCCTCCCGGTAAATCATCGCGACAGACTTTCTAGGCCAGACGTAAGCTCTGCTCTGGGGCCTCTGGTCTGAGGGTCGGGGAGCGGGATGAGTTTATTTCGATTCCTGGCCAGACACCCAGGCTTAGGCGCAGCCTCCAGGACCTAAAGGTTCCCCTCGGGATACGTCTTCAGGTCTCATCCCCTGTATGGGATCATCTCGGACTGCTGATTGAAGAGCAGGATTAGGACTGAGGATCGGAGAGAAAAGCTGCGATTTTTTTCTTTTCTCTCTGTCGGCAGAAGTGTCAGTAGAGGAGAAAGTTCACTCACTTGAAAGGTTTGGATTACCAAGCAGCTTAAAAGAACCGTTGCTGGCGGGCTCTTCTCCTTACCGGGAGTTTTGCTTGCAGAATACCAAGCCCACAGGAAGGGAAAGATGAAAGGTGAAGCCCCTCTTTAAAAATAATGTTTGAGTTGACCCATCCCAGAGAAAACTAGAGTTTTCTTAACTAGCAAATAAGTGGCATTACCGCATTTGGAGATTAGAAGAAGGATCCGAGATACAGTTAGTTGGGAATTAATCACCACTTGGCTCATCCTGGGCACGGAGCGCATTGGAATCCACCTCGTGCCGTTGGGAAGCCGGCGGCCTGGCTGTTCCATAACATGTGGGAGAGGCCTGCCAGGCGGCCTCCGTGTGCCCTGGGGGTGCGGCCAGGCTCCCTAACTCTTTCTCGAATCAGCCAGTCCTGCCAAATGGATCCCACTGGCTTGGGGTATGTTGGGCAGTGATCTCAGATTTCATGATTTTACAGATGACTCAGCTATCTACCTTTGGGGTTTTGTCCTGAGTAACATTTTTGTTTTCTTTTTTGAGACAGTCTGACTCTGTCACCCTGGGTAGAGTGCCATGGCATCATAGATCACAGCAACCTCAAACTCTTGGGTTCAAGCGTTTGCCTCAGCCTCCCAAGTAGTAGCTGGCACTACAGGCACCTGCCACAGTGCCCTGCTAATTTTTCTATTTTTATTTATTTTTCCCCCCAGTGGGAACTTCTTTATTCCTATCTTTTAATCTTTATGATACCTATAATTTTTTTTAAATATGTAATTGACAAAGATTGCATGCATTCGAGGCGTACAGTGTGATGGTTTGGTATAAGTGCAGACCGCGTGATGCTTATTACAATTAACACACCCCTCACCACCCATGCTGCACCCGAGAGCCCCAGGATTTGCTTACCTTACAGCCGTAAGTTTGACGAACATCTTTCCGTTTCCCCATCCCTCAGATCCAACTGAATTCTACTAGAGGAATTGCAAGATCAAACGAATTTTTCTATTTTTAGTAGAGATGGGGTCTCACTCTTGCTCAGGCTGGTCTTGAACTCTTGAGCTCAGGCGATCCACCTGCCTCGGCCCCCCAGAGGGGAAGGATGTCCTGAGTCACCGTAAGCAACACCTGAGGGGAGTGAGAGAGGGCTGGGGATGGGCTCCTTTTCTTTGTTTCTTTTTTGCAACATAGGTAAATACGCATAAGGGAAATTCCCCCACTGGCCGTTTTTCAGTGTACAGCTCAGGGTCATGAAGCGCATTTGCATGTTCTGCTGCCCTCACCGCTGTCCACCCACAGAACTCTTTTCATCTTCCTGAACTGCAGCTCTGGGTCTATTAAACAGTAGCAGGCTGGTTCCTCCCACCCCCAGCCCCTGGCAGCCACCCTCCCTCTTTCTGTCTCTGAATTTGCCAACTCTCAGGATCTCATGTAAGTGGGATCATATAATATTTGTCCTTTTGCATCTGGTGAGTTTCACTTAGCGTGATGTCCTCATGGTTCATCCATGTGGTAGCACCTGTCACACTTTCCCTCCTTTTAAGAGGGAATAATAGTGGCCAGGTCCGGTGGCTCCTGCCCATGATCCTAGTGCTTGGGAGGCCAAAGCAGGTAGACTGCCTGAGCTCACGGGTTTGAGACCGGCCTGAGCCAGAGTGAGACCTCGTCTCTAAACATAGCCAGACCTTGTGGCAGGTGCCTATAGTCCCAGCTGCTTGGGAGGCTGAGGCAAGACAATCGCTTAAGCCCTAGAGTTTGAGGTTGCTGTGAGCTGTGACACCGTAGCACTCTACCGAGGGCGACATAATACAACTTTGTCCCAAGAAAAAAGAAAAGTATCTTGGCAACCTGGGACTACCCTAAGAGTGCAGGACCTGGTTGCACGCTCTGTCTCCTTTTGCTTCCAGGTGTAGCCCCCAGGACTCTGTTGTCACAGGTGTGGTGAGGAAGCCCTGTCCCAGGTGGAGATGGCAGCGTGGGCCTGACCTTACATCCTATTAACCCGTTTTTTAAAGCACAGAGAAGCTAACAAAGTTAGTCAAAGATCATGCCTTCTATCTTCTCTTTTTCTTCATTCGAAGACATCAGTTTTGGTTATTACACAGCCATTGTAGCCTAAAGTCCAGTAAACCAATGACGTGTCACGTTAGCAGCCTGTTGGATTACTGATGTCCAAACCTTGCCTCTACACATTCTGACTTAGTCGGAGTCCCGGCCTGGGCATGGGGACTTTTGAAAACCTCCAGGTGGGTCTGATGTGCAGCCGTGTTTGTTTTGTTCTAATTAATGAGGATGTATGACGTCATTTCAGAACCGAGAAGGAAAAGATCTGGGTCATTTTTTTTTTTTTTTTTTGAGACAGAGCCTTAATGTGTCACCCTTGGCAGAGTGCCGTGGCGTCACAGTTCACAGCAACCTCAGACTCTTGGGCTCAAGCTATTCTCTTGCCTCAGCCTCCCAAGCAGCTAGGACTACAGATGCCCGTCACAACACCCGGCTTTTTTTGTTGTTGTCGTTGCAGTTGTCATTGTTGTTTAGCTGGCCCGGGCCGGGCTCGAACCCGCCAGTCTCGGCGCCTATGGCTGGTGCTGTAACCACTGTGCTACAGGCCCCGAGCCCTGGGTCGTATGTACAAGGTTGGATGATTAAGTTTGTGAATTCACCCCATAAAGAGTGCTACATGCCTCATTTTGTGGAATAGCTGTCATAGCTGTCATCATACGGAGGTCTGACAATTAAGTTCTCAAACTTATCCTAGAAAAATTGCCATATATCTCATTGATGAATATCACTACGGTCACCAGATGGCCAAGGAGAGTACTTGGAAGGTGACCGTGATGTTACTCAGCGATGAAGTATGTAGCACTTTTTCTAGGACAAAAATAAGTCTGAACGTCCAATCTTGCGTGTTATTATCTAAGCAGAGATGGTGAATTATTTAACTTGTCAGGATCTCAGTTTTTTGGTATGTTTTTTTCTTCTTTTTAATCTTGGCTTTAAAATGAGGACTTGGATCAGCAAACCAGTTAGAAAAATGAAGTCGATGTTTTTTCATTTTTGATTTTTTTTGGAGACAGGGTCTCCCTCGGTCACCAAGGCTGGAGTGCCTGGTGTCATCATAGTTCACAGCAACCTCAAATTCCAGGGCTCAAGTGATCCTTCTGCCTCAGCCTTCCGAAAAGCTGGGATTACACGTGTGCGATATCACATCCAACTCATTAAAATTTTTTTTTCTGTAGAGATGGGATCTTATTACATTGCCCAGACTGGTTCCAAACTCCTGTCCTCAAGCAATCCTCCTGCTTTGACCTCCCAAAATGCTAGGAGTATAGGCTGGAGCCATCGTGCCTGGCAGAAATTGATGAGTTTCTAAAAATGTCCTCTCTAGTTCTCATAGGCCGTGACGCTGTGAATGAACAGGTGGACTTGATGGGCGTGAAGAGGCTTGGAGAGAGAGTCCTGGGGTGTGAATGGCATCACTGAGTTCTAGCAATAATGAGCCTTTGGAGAAAGGACCTCCCCACAGGGCGCTGCAGGGAATTTCTGGAGCCCCAGGAGCAGCCTTCAGGGCACCTCTGATCAGTAAATAAAAGGACACAGAATAAAGATCTCCAAGGATCTGTAGTTAATAAGAAAGTAGGAATGTCCTGCCAGGGAGATTGTTAGAGAGCGGTGGGGACTCCTTAAGTGGTACAGAGAACATAGCAGGACTCTGGTTCCAAAGCAACAGAACATCAGAGCCTCTGTCCCCAAGAAAGTTGTAATAACGCCGCCCCTACCGTCCACCTCTTGCTGCTTAAATCAACATTTCTTCCTGGCATTCTTTCAGATTTCATACTTCTCTTCCTCTCTGATCCTAGTCGAGGAAAGTGAATGGCTCAGGTTTTTGTATTTGTTTTTTCCGTTTCCAAATTAACACAGCTAATGAGGTTGGCTAAGCCAGGGGCTATTAGTTTAGAAAACCAGAAATTGCAGTCCTGCCTGGGGGCAGGTTTTACTTCCAAACTAACTTCTCAGGCCCATGGGAAAGCGAGAGGGAGCTGACCTTCTCTCAGCCAGCTCAGCTCAGCCCCATAGCGTGTGGCTGTCAGGATGACGCAGACAGGCGTGTGAAAGCAGACGGCCGCTGCAGCTGGTGCACTTGACTCTGGGCAGCCCGTTCCCAGGAACCCGCAGGACACTGAGGACCGTGAGTGATGTAACCCGGATCTGCCAGATGTGAGAGCCAGTATGAGTCATGGCAACGGGCAATTCATTAAGAAATGTTTTCTGGGTCATCTGGGCACAGAGCGCTGCTCCTTCCCTGCCATCTGGGGCTGGAGGCACCAAGTCCGCACACCAGGAATTCCCAAGTTCACAAACATCTGTCTAAAATTACAGCCTGGTGCTCAGAGCTGATGCAGTGCAGAGCTCTCTGTTCAAGGGTTTTGCCACTTTGTGTAGTGGTGGGGAAATAGATAATAAAAACATATGTGTGTGTTGCTGTGAGTTTTCTGCACATTCTAGTAAGATCAGAAATGGGGTGGGATGTTGTGAGAAGCCAAAAACTCTGCTGGCGTTGAGTCAACAGAATGCCAGGAATCGTGTGTGGCCTTTTTTTTTTTTTTTAAGATGTGTGCAAGATGCCTCATAGTGAATAACAAATGTATTTCTGAGAAGTTGTAAACTGACTCTTTTTTTTTAGATAGTACCTCACTCTGTGGCCCTGGGTAGAGTGCTGTGGCATCATCACTGCTCACAGCAACCTCAAATTCTTGGGCTCAAACAATTCTCTTACTTAGCCAGGCCGCCACAATGCCTGGCTAAGTAGGCTGACTCTTGGAGGCTGAGGCAAGAGAATCATGTAAGCCCAAGAGATTGAGGTTGCTGTGAGCTGTGATGTCACAGCAGTCTACTGGGGCAACAAAGTGAGACTCTGTCTCAAAACGAATAAACAAACAAAACCAAAGCTCCTTACAGATCTGACATACAGGCAGAGAAATACGTGTATGCCTCCTTGCTGGATAAAATTTCCCACCCAGGTAATTGTTGTGGGTTGAACAGTCGACCCTCAAAAGAGATGTCCCCTAGAGGCTGGAAATATTTTCTTATTTGGAAGGAGGTATTTGTAGATATAATTCAATCATGGATCTTGAGATGAGATCATTCTGTATTACCTAAGTGGATCGTAAATCCAGTGACAAGTGTCCTTAAAAAGACAGAAGAGGAGAAAACACAGGTGCTTAGAGGATAGGGCCATCTGAAAGAAGAGGCAGTGGATGTCACGTCACCGCGGGAATATCTGGAGCCACCAGGAACCAGAAGAAGCAAGGATTGGATTGTCCTGTTCCCTGTAACCTCTGCGGGGGAGCCTGGCCCTGCAGAGACCTTGATTACTGACTTCTGGCTTCCAGAACTATGAGAATAAAGTTTTATTGTGTAAAGCCACCGGGTCTATGGTAATTTGGTACAGAAATGAATACAATAATCCCACTCAGATTGAGAAGCAGAGTGTTACCTGGGAACCTGCCCAAGCCTTGCTCCTGTCTTCAAACCACCCTGGATAGCTGCAGGCCTGGCTCCCGACACCACCGAGAGGCTCTCTGCCCTCTGAACATAACTAAATGGAATCCTACACCTCTCACTCAGTGCTTTGGGAGATGGGTCCACACTGGATGGCTTTGGTCATTCTCAGTGCTGTCTGGCGATGGTGATTCCAGGTTTGAACGAGCCGCCACCTAGTTATTCTCCTCTTGGGGGCATTTGAGTAGCTTCCTGTTTGAGGGTACTGAAAACAGTGCTGTTAGGAATTCTGTTATGTGTATTTTGGTGAACTTACTTGTGCATTTTTGTTGGTTGTAGTCTCAGGAGATGAATTATTGTATCATAGGCTGTCTATATGTTCAGCGTTAGTAGAGACGTAGATATTGCCAGTGCTCCAATTAATTTTTAAAACACTCCATCATATTTGGAATCCTTTTTTGGAATGGAGAATCCAACAGTGGATTTGGTAACTTTTTTTTTTTTTTAATGATAGTGGTCTCGCTCTGTCCCCTGTGCCAGAGTGCAGTGGTGTCACCATGGTTCACTGCAACTTCCAACTCTGGGCTCAGTCAATCCTCCCGCTTTGGCTGGGACTAGAGGCGTGCACCACCATGCCCAGCCCATTTTTCTATTTTTTGTAGAGTTGGGGTAGCAGTCTTGCTCGGGATGATCTCGAGTTCCTGGCCTCAAATGCTTCTCCCGGCCTCAAGTGATCCTCGCCCTTTAGTATCTCAGAGTACTGGGATTACAGGCAGACCACCACCCCTGGCCCGTAACTGTTCTCTAATGTGGCTATTTTATAAGGTCCAAGTTTTTGAACCTAGGGTTTCCATGGAGCAAGTCTCCCTTCTTTAGATGGGAACTCTGCGTTCACAGTCAGGAAAGACTCTTATGTCTCAGAAGAGCCCATTATAGAGCTGGGAAGGCCAGAAAACACACCATTTTCTGGGAACCAGGGAGACTGGGCTCCTGACGGTGAATTTTAAAATATTCTTAACCCTTCACTGTACTGATGAATGGCACAGCTGTCATATCCTCCATCTTGAGTTTCAGAAATAAATTTGCAATCTTTTAGGAGCTCTAGTTTTAATTCTCCTTTCCTGCGTTTAAGTTCTATGCTGTATAACTTAGGATGCAACCAAATGATATACAGCACTTCTAACTATGCTGCTTTGATACGAGTGTGGAAATAGTGCTGGTGTGGCAGAGAAGACTAGATTAAAATCCTGGGCTCCCAGCTGTCTAGGGAGGTGGGCGCTGCTTCTGATTTGCCTGATGTCCCCAAGGTCTTTATGGAGATGGGAGAGGGTGGCTTTGACCTTGATCTACAGGGAAGAGAAGGAAGGTGTGGGAATGGTACCTCTGCAAGCTGTTTTCTCTAAAGATCTGAGATTTGGGAGGGTAGCGGCTTAGCTCTCACTGTGAAAGATGTCTTTGTTTTCCTAATTACTACAGCAACGTGTCCTCCTTCCCGAATGAGAAAAATACTTGTTCACCAGAAAATAGCCCCAAACCTGACACCCGGAGTTAGCCGCTGTCGAACATATTTGCATATACACATGGCATATGCAAACATTTCTCCCTATGCAAATGTTTTATTTCTGCAGTCAACAAATATTTATGGAAAGCCTGCCGTATGCTAGTCCCTGGGGATACAGGGTGAAGAAAACAGACCAACCGCTCCCTGTGGTCGTGGAGTGGCCCTTCCACTGGGAACTTCTATGTAGTGTATACATCACACGTGGTACTGAAATGAGATCTTACTGTACATTATTAGCAACAGCTTCTTTTTACTAAATGTGTGTAATCTCTTTTTGTGGCAACAGATATTCTAACACAGCGTAGAGATTTATCAATGAACTAACTCCCTAGTGGTTCAGTTTGCCAGTAGTGACCAACAAATTCCAAGTTGGTGACTGCTGTCAGCCTGGCTCCCCGAGTGCAGAGGAGGATCAGGACACCCCGTGTTTTTTATTTAAGAGATAGGCTCTCACTGGGCTGCCCGGGCCTGACGTGAACTCCTAGGCTCAAGAGATCTGCCACCTCGGCCTCCTGAGTAGCTGGGATTATAGGCACATCCCACCACACCTGGAAAGAGCACCCCTGTTAATTTGCATGAGAAGGAAATAAACTCTGGCTGTTTTGAGCTGCCGTGATCTTAAGAGTTCTTTGTTACCAAGCATAGTTGGCCAACCCTGACTGATAACAGCGATGGGCATACCATGGAAAGCACCTTAAGGGTGTGTTATGTTTTATATTTTTTACATTTATATGTCAACACATACAGAAATATCTTGTAAATATTTTGAAATGAATATTTTGTAAGTAAAGGTACATTTAGCTACAATTTCCTATGTTCCCTATAGATGTAGGTATGGCAGCCCTTAGGACACCCTGTAGTATGTTGTCATGCTGACATTAACAGAGGGGGCATTATTTTCTGGGTTTGTTTTGTAACACGAAGATATCAATCAGCATTTAAAAGGTACCATAGAAACGTCTTTGGACAGTTTCTCTATATTTAACCCTCTTTGATTATGTTCTACTCCTTATGCTTATGATTTGGGAAATTGATCTGAAATACACATGAATTTTTGGTGTTGCTGGGAACTGAATTTTGAGAAGAAAATGTTGCTGGACTTAACACAATGCTTTGGGAATAGCGTCAAGCAGAGTACTTGTCCTTAGAGGAAAAAAATGCTAGGGAGCATTTTTGCTTCCAACTTGAGATGATAAAAGAGGAATTTGGAAATAGCACTCCCCTGACACACACTTTCATGAGGAAAACGTTCCCTCCACCTTGATGTTTTTCTTCTCCATCCCCTCCTATTATTAACTACAAATTCTTGCTTGCACTAATTCCCCCAGGTAAATTAAATGAAAAATATTTTTAGGCCTCTAACTGCATTACCAAATATGCAGCTTTTAAACTAGTTCCAAGAGGCATTTTGGTTCCAGGCATGGCTTTCTCTGAGCGGGGTCATGCAAAGGTTATTGCTTGTCTTGGTAGAAAGCTCTTGTGTTGGGAGCATTCATGACAAGAATTACCCCACTCTTGAGTCCCATTCTCCCTGTGTCTACTATGGAAAGATCACAATTCGGCTCTTTTGAGAAGCTTGGAGTTGAGCGCGTTGCCACTCTGGTTGAGAACAGGAGGCGTGATTTGTCCTAGAAAGAATGGGTTCTCACCTGTGCCCAACTCCAGCCTGGGCACCATGGCAGGATCCTGTTTCTCAAAAAATAAATAAAGATGAGAAGACTTACCTGGGGCGGGGGAGGTGTTTACATGAATGGTCACACAAAACACGTTATAAACTTATAATTTATAATGAGAGTCTTTCTGTACAGATGCACATTTTTTCCATAGTAGCTCATTAAACAGGTAAATAAACATTTATTCCCTTAATGATGGACATTCAGGAAGTTTCCATGGTTTTGCTGTTACAAATAAGGAAATTCTATGTCCCCACAAACTCATTTGTTCCATGATGTCTTTGTGCATTTCTGTGAGTTTTTTCCCCCCTAGATTGGACTTCTAAAAAGTGGGATTGCTGGTCCCAAAGAATCACATTTTCAATTCTGAAAGATATTATTACCATCTTCGCTTCCCAGAAACCTTACTGCTTTGTAGTCCTACGAACAGTGAGCAGGTTCCTGGCTCTCCACACCCCCACCAATACTGCCATTTAACTTTCTTTTTAATTTTTGTTACTCTATTGGCTAAAAAAAAAAAAAAAAAATCTCTGGACTGATTAAACTTTCATTTCTCTGGTTCCTGGTGAGCCTGGGCATCTTGTGTTTATTATTTATGTGTATATGGTCTACAGAAACAGCTTCCTTGTATCTGTTCCTTGCTCTTTGTTCCCTTCTGGGTTATCTTTTTAATTGATTTTAGGGACTCTTTCTATATGAGCATTCATCATCTTTGGTATTATGTTACAAATATTTTCTCCCACACGAGGTTATGACTGGTGTGAGTGCACACTGTTGATGATGTTTTTACCGGAGAGGAATTTAAGAGTGTCTCATGGTCAATCTGTCATTCTTTGCTTCTGGGGTTCCTGAATTTCATGTCTTGCTTTGAAGTGCCTCCTACATCCTAAGATGATAAAAGTATTCCCCTCTGTTTTCTCATGTAGGGATTTCAGAATCCGACCCTACCTAAGTCATAATTCCTCTCTAAATTCCTCCATTTATCCGAGGTCTCTATTTTTAATGTCCTTCAGCAGCATTTTATGGTTTCGATTGCTACGGTTGACAGGATCATTTCCAGAAGTGTTTGATGATTTGCCCAGATTCACTCAGTACGCACATGGACCATCTAGTTTTTGCTGGTGTTTTGCCTTTATACCAACTTTAACAGGATGGCGGCCACGCCCTCTGTGTTTTGCTTGGGAGCAGGTGGTGGATGGTTGGTGGAGGGTCGTTAATGACAGTCATGAGTGGGGAAGCAGAACCTGGCTGACCTGAGTCTTGTCCAGAGTTCCTCTTGACCTGGTTTAATAGCAGATGTTTCCACCAGAGCACAGGGTCCTTCAGAAAAGGTAGCTTTGTGACCTTCATAAGGAACATTTAGTGGTTTTGTCTCCCAGTTAGAATGGTTTGGTTTTTTTTTCAGTTACTTCTGACTTCTTCTACTGTATGTATTTAGGATGCCCAGTTAAATCTGAATTAAAGATGCCCCATTTGGGACATACTTGTACTAAAAAGTTTTTCATTTTTTATCTGAAACTTTGATTTAATGGTGGACCTTTTCTTTTCTTTCTTTCTTTCTTTTTTTTTTTACTGAATGGTAACTATGTACATTAATGCACTTCTGGGGTGCAGTGTGGGGTTTTCACATGCAATCCAAAATACTTCCATCAAACTGATCAACACAGCCTTCATGTCGTTTTCTCAGTTATTGTTTTAAAACGTTCTCATTCTACTCTTAGAGAGATTCACTTGTACCCCTGTAAGATAAACCTCAGAAATGGTCCCTCCAATCCCCCT